>MJUU01004978.1:364871-390030 GCA_002080025.1 Modiolus philippinarum | reverse complement strand
TTTTTTGAAAGATTCAGTGTTCTGGTTTGGTTTCCACGGCAACTAAAAGCTCCACTATCCATTACAACCCATTTCAGACCACCATCCAAAAAAAATTTGGGCAGGGGTTCCCCTTTTAATCCAGGTTATACATATTGCTGAAATTAGTTTTAAAATATTTCAAGTCCCCCTTTCAAAATAAAGATTTGGCAGGGGTTCCCCTTTATACAAATATCTTAAATTGCAAGGAAAAATATGCAGCAGAATACTGTTTTTCTAAGATTCAACCTTCTGGTTCAGTTTCCATGGCAATTGAAAGCTCCATTATCCATTAAAACACATTTCAGACCACCATTCAAAAAAAATTTGGGCAGGGGTTCCCCTTATAATCCAGGTAATATGTATGGTTCAGTTTCCACGGCAACTGAAAGCTCCATTATCCATAAAAACACATTTCAGACCACCATTCAAAAAAAATTTGGGCAGGGGTTCCCCTTATAATCCAGGTAATATGTATTGCTGAAATCAAAACATTTCGAGTCCCCCTTTCATATACAAAATTTGGCAAGGGTTCCCCTTAAAATCTAATTTATATTGTTACGGAAAATATGTAGCAGAACACTTTTTTTCCAAAGATTCAGTGTTCTGGTTTGGTTTCCATTGCAACTGAAAGCTCCACTATCCATTACAACCCATTTCAGACCACCATTCAAAAAAAATTTGAGCAGGGGTTCCCCTTATACTTCAAGTAATATGTATTGCTGAAATCAATAATTTACAAAAAATCAGAATACACAAATGTAGTTTTTTTTTCATCTAAGATTTTATTTTTACTGGACATTGCAAAAAAAAACTTTTAGTAATATCAAGTACTTCTTCATATTAAATTAATTACCTCCCTTAGTTTTATTACCTCCCTTTTTTAATTCTGACTTTTCATTCAACCTAATTTTTAAGTTATTGACACCCAAAAAAGTGTGTTGGTGAACATAATTAGAACTATAAAATGAATTTAAATGATCTAGCAGTATAAAAACTACTTTTGTATGAACAATAAAATTTTTTTAGCAATTTTTGTTGTCAAATAATACCGAACATGTGATTTTAGGCTTTATTGAACTGTTTAATTTTTGTTACATTTTTAGAAGTTGTGACCTTGACCTTTGTTGCACAGACCTCAAAATCGATAGGGTTCCTCCTCTAATCATAACTAATGTCTATGCCAAGTTTCATTTGGATGTGTAATGTGGTTCTGGAGATATTGTGTGGAAACGAAAAAGTCAAATTTTTGTTCTATTTTTAGAATTTGTGACCTTGACCTTTGTCACACAAATCCCCAAATCAATAGGGATCTTCCTCTTATCATAACTCATGTCTGTGCAAAGTTTCATTTACATATGACATGTGGTTCTCAAGATATCGCGCGGAAACCAAAAGTTGACGCCCGGACGCCCAGACGCCCGGACGGCCAGACGCCCGGACGCCCAGACACCATTCATCAAATTATAAGCCGAGTTCGACTTCGTCGCAACTCGGCTAAAAATAAACAAGAACGCCAAACAAATAAAGCACTAACAGTGTGAATATCTACAAAAACTGAGGCATCATCAGGTACTTCGGAAGGGTAAGCATAATCTGCTCCACGCTTGGCACCCGTCACACTGCCAGTGAAAAGTCCGGTTTTGTCACAGTCGGTGTTAGTCAGTCCGGTAAGAAACTCTGGATCTACCCTAAGATATCTGTTCTCATTTGTGACACGAAACATTGTAATGGTCTGTCAAATCGTGGTGACGACCGTAAAACTTCTGTAGTGACACTTGCAACAGTGACTGAACATACCCTTGATGTATAAGTTTTGGAGACTGTAATTTCGCTCGGTTGACAAAATCGCTGTACAAACTTCAGGCACGGCAATACCGAATGAGTTGTGAAATATACACGCCATATGCCGGAGATGTGGGAATACTACTGTCCAAAAACGGGAAGTAGAGGTATAAGTCCAGGTATGATGCTGATGATGATGTATCATAAATAAGTGAAACCACTTATTCATTTTGACACGTTATATGTGATAGTTTACTTATTATATTAATTACTTAGTCTATCCATGTTGGCCATGGTGTATCGCTAGCGTGTCCAACTCTCAGCCCTAACAAAACGAGATTGAATCTCTATGGAACCAACACAAATGTAATATTTCAGATTAAAAGACTTAGCTTTTGGATTTGGATTGATTAAAAAGACAAAAATGATTGAATGAACATCACTAGAAGATAGCTCAAGTCATAAATATCAGTTTTTATATTTTTAGATCTCGTCCCAACTAGTAAACAAAACTGTAGCTTATCTAACCTTTGCAGGTGGCCTTTTCGACAATTAGGACAATTATATATCAAGAACCAATAGTCGTACTGTGAGCAGGTCACAAACAATCTCCAAACAAAAAAAAAACAGAAAGACTGAAGAAAGTAATTATCTCCCTTACCAAATATTTGGGTTGTAGAGTACTAATGAGCACAATTTCATTAAAATGCTGGGTGGATAAAGAAACATCGATTATATTCCAAGAACATTTCCTCCCAAAACTTCGTTATCATTGTAAATATAAAGTGAAAAAATAACAAAATAACAAGCTATAACTGTGTTCGCAAGCGAAACACAAAAGTCTCCAAAACGAACTCCCATATCGGATTCCTGGCCATTATTTAACCCGATTTCAAAAAAAAATGAGCAGGGGTTCCCCTTATAACCTTACCAATACATATAGCTGTAATAGAAATACAATTATCAACAATAAATGCAACTTTCTCAAAATTTTAAATTTTGCTTTGGTTTCCATGGCAACCGTACTAATTTTTAAATTAGCAATGCTGTTAAACTTTATCTGACATCACATACAACCTTCATATGAAATTTGAAGCAGCTAGTGTAAATAGTTTTTGAGTTGCAGTGAAAAAATTCAAAATTTCAATTTCCCATAGACTTAACATAGGACGACTCCACCCCACTTTGAGCCCCCCAAATGTACCCTTTAATGACCCTCTTTCAAAAAATATTTGTTGATTGCACATTTAGATACATGGGATTAATATTCTACAAAATTTGAAAGCTCTATGTCTAATGGTCTCGGAGATCTGGTTCGGACAAGTTCATTGCGACGAGAAGAAAGGGAAAGAAGAATAACAAGTTATAACTGTGTTCGCAAGCGAAACACAAAAGTCTCCCAAACGAACTCACATATCGGACTTCTGGGCATAATAAAACCCCATTTCAAAATAAACTGAGCAGGGTTTCCCCTTATAATTCACTTTATACATATGGTTGAAATCGAAACATAACACACAGCAGAAAACAAATTTTTTTCTCAAAATTATAGCTTTTTGGCTTGGTTTCCATGGCATCAAAGTAAGTGCTCCATTATCCATAACAATGAATTTCATACCTTGTTTCAAAAAAAATTGGGCAGAGGTTCCCCTTATAACCTAAATAATACATTTTAATGTAATGAAAATACAATTATCAATAATAAACGTGTAAATTTCAATTTTTGTATGATTTCCATGGCAACAGTACTAAATTTGAAAATTTAACTCTTTGGCTTGGTTTCCATGGCAACCGATTGTTCCATTATCCATAAAGATGAATTTCATACCTTGTTTCAAAAAAAAAGTTGGGCAGGAGTTCCCCTTATAACATAAATAATACATATAGTTGTAATGAAAATACAATTATCAATAATAAATGTATTTTCTCAAAATTTCAATTTTTTTGCATGGTTTGAAAAGGCAACGGTTCTAATTTTTAAATTTACAATCCTTTTGAACCCTTCTTACATGACAAACATCTTTCCTATGAAGTTTCATGGAGTTACAGTTACTACTTTTCAAGATATAGTGAAAAAAGGGTGAAAAAAATCAAAATTTCATTTTCCCATAGGGTTAACATGTAGGACCCCACTCCTATTTGAGCCCACAAATGTACCCTTAATTGACCCTAATCTAAAATTGTTTTATATGAATGACAACTAGATATATGGGGCTAACATGCTACAAAGTTTCAAAGCTCCAGGTTAAAAGGTCTCTGAGATCTAGTCTGGAAAAGTTCATCCGGACGAGAAGAAAGAAAGAAGAATAATTATAGATTTGCAATTGCAAGCAATAGCTGATGTCGCCCCTGACATTCAATTCGACGATACCAGCCAGTTTGCGGTGCCAAAATCTACCTAGAAATCAATTTTCATTGAATTCGGTCAAAGTTTAAATTTTGACGGCCATTTTGAAAAAAAAATTGTTGCTTGCCCATCTTCTTATGGTGATTCAATTTTTTGCAAATTATGAATGAATTCTGTCAAGGCATCTTTTAGATTTTATGATTTTCATGGAAATTGGCCAAATTAAAAACATTGACGTAACTTGGCAGCCATGTTAAAAGTGGCAGCCATTTTGAATTTTTTTAGTGGAGACATAGTTTCATAAGGTGATCCAACTTTGAACCAAATATGAATAAATTCTGTCCAGGCATCTCTGAGAACGAAGCCGGACAAAAATCATTGGAAGAAAGAAAGAAGGAAACAATAATAATAGAGAAACGGACAAAGAACAAAATGTCGTCCCGACTACGTAACAATAAGAAACGCAACAAAAACAATAAGTCTCCCAACTTCGTTTAATAATAATTAGAAACTTAAGTACTAGTTTAACTGAAAAAAATATCCCATCAACATACTAGTTGTAGCAAGAGCTGAAAACACCCAGCACTGTCCATATTTCACGGCATTGCCAGTTTTTTCGTATTCAGCAAATATTGTTGTTGATGACTTCCACTTGGTTGGTGCTGTGCCACCTTCATATTTACCAGACCAATTCCCATGTAGAAGTCCTCCATACTGGGAATTTACCTGCATTGTAAAATTGGTAATTATATCATTTTGCAATTTAAGAGGATTTTTAAGCATAATAAAATCAAGAATTTATTCCGAAAAATCACTGTGAAACTTAAATTGTGCCTAGTAATGCCCAGTAAAAATATCATTTCCTTCATTATCTTGCTGACACATTTTAGAAAACAGTTTTGCATTGGTCATATTTATCAATTTTTTTTAAGAAAGACCAACTTTTTGATGAATGGTATATAGTACCCTTTTCTGAAATTCTGAAGCATAAGCATATACTGAATCTCATTGTTTTAATTCAGGAGCTAATTACCTTTCAAGTTGATTAAATGTACAGATACAATTATAAATATTCTTTATAAGTCTTAATCAAATTACAACAAAAACTGGAATTATCAACATGGTGAAGATAACAACAAGTGGTATTTGTCAAAATGAGCTTCTGGAAGAAAACAGTTACTTTATCCTACTATCCTACGAAAAACCTTCATAGTTGCAAAAAATTTGAACATATGAATATTAAACATCTTTATAGTTCTCTAATCCTTAGTGAGCGATTAAATGTGAACTTGGATTTCAGCCTTTGATTAAAATCACGGAATACAGTGAAAGTGCAAGAATACTTGAGGGTAAAATTTCAATATTTCTTTACCGAGGCTTCGCCGAGGTAGAGAACAACTGAAATCTTATTCAACGGTGTCTGAGATGTCTAAAACTTGCAATTGATTATTTTTCTCACTTTTGTTTATAAAAACGTCTTTCGGCAACGTCATGTTGTCCTTACCATCTGCCATTACTTAGCGACTCATCTTGACGTCAAAGTATGCACGAGGTTGTCTCACATTGACAGAAAAAACTCACACCGTTAAAAATAGGAACTGACTTGTCTCAAAAGTGAGAAAAGTTCCGTCAACAGGAAAAAACAATACTGGTATTACCAGCCTTTACAAACCAGGGTCCAAGCGTTTTTAGGTCATTTTTGTCAATTTTTGTGCGACTACTTCGGGTGGACTGTTAGTGCCGGAGGATATTCAACGACCCAGTGTCAAGTATTTGGGACTGGCCCTTAATCGATTTTTGGAAACTGGAAATATGTAAATTTAAATAAAAATTGTTAAAAAATTAAGGAGTATCTCCCTCTTGAATAGTTCTGAACTTGCCTGGTTTTGACTTTCCAGTTAAGATCATATTGGAATTTTGTTTCTGTTAGCTTTTACACATATTTTGATAAATGGATTTCCAAATTATTTATTGGATCTGCAATGAAGAGACATATGTTGTCGAAATAGTGATATGCAGAAAGTAAATTCACTGTTATAGATAGTCTTCAAATAAGTCGCAGGTAGATGCATAATTAAACCTGGTTTAAACCACCATTCTATCTTTAAAATTGACTTTTTAAGTCGGAAATATTACGGCTTGCATAAATTATTCTGTGTTTCGATTGTGTGTTCTCGGAAATTGCCGTATGTCCAATGGATTTTTATTACTGGTCCATCTATCTAGTTGCTTTTGACAACTGTTGGCACCTTTTCCTCGGTATTTTGTTATTTCTATTAATATTTTAAAAAATCAAGAAAACGGTGGAGAGCTTACTCCTCCAGATTCCCATTTTGGATTCTCCTAAAATGATCTTCATTCTTGGTAGAAAAAGTTCTCATGCTGGCGAAATCTCTAAATTTGAGGAGAGAAACCATGTCGAGTGGCAAATATTTTCTGTGGCTTTTATTGTTTTGCATAATTAAATTGTTTGAGAAAACAAATTTGACTAGGTGCTTACCACCGCTGATATTGCTCTTGTTAATTCAACCGGATTTCCCATTCTTTTAACATCTTTCTTGAAGTAATTTTTTATCAAACGCAGACTGGTCTTCAAATTGTTCTGCTGGAACTGCAACAGATAGTAGCAATTTAGTACTTCTTTTTTTACTACTTTTGCATTTGGACATTGGTTTTCCATATCATTTGATTCTAATGCTGTTGATGAGAGGTTAATTATTGGATGTCCTTGGTACTAGATTTGGCCTCTTGTTTCGATATTTTTGGAAATGAGTGCTTCTTTTTTTACTTTTTGCCTATGCTTTTTCATATTACTAATATTTGATTGTAATACTGCTGGTGAGAGGTTACTCCTTGAAACACGTGTACGCCATAACGAAATTTACTGTTATGCAACTTAGATATTTTTGAATTTTGAAACCATTGGACGGATGACACTGCTGGTGAAACAGATGTCTCCGGGCCGGGAGTACCAGCCCAAAAGTCAAACTTATATTTTATCTGACTTGAAAAATTACCTCGCTTTTTATAGAAATTTTCAGCTTTTATAAAATTCTAACCACTAAAAAAATACTGAGACTTTTTTCATTTATTGCACTCGGCGGATGTCTTTAGAACTGGCTTCATCTTCTGTTTCGATATTTTTGAAAAAGATTACTTTTTTTTACTATTTTTTGACTATGGTTTTCCATATTATTTAATTCTTATGTTGCTGATGAAAGGTTACTCCTTGAAACGTGTGTACAGCATAATGAAATTAACTGTATTCATGCAACTTAATTATTTTTGTATTTCAATAAAATGTATTCAGAAAGAATGGTTTCTTGTTAGAATTTTCAATAAAAATTGGTGTTTGAAAATTTAAAGAAATGAACCAAAATTGAAATCAAAAGTATTTGAAATCAAACTATTGCAAATTTCAATAACATATATTCGTAGATAGAATTCCATAAAATATCCTATCTTTGAGAGTTTCAGAAAATTTACAAAATTCTACAAAAATATTGATACTATGTAGAATTCCAAAACTCCAGTTGTCTTACAGTTTTCAGGAAATTTATCAGCATTGGAATCAATTATCTTTGAAATCAAATTTGTGAAAATGTCTATCATAATCAAAACAAATTCTAAAAGTACGGTTTCTATGTAGAATTCAAAGAGTGATCGTTGAGACTTTCAGGGTATTTAACAAATCTGGAATGACATTTTAGAATTCTACGTATTCAGAGGTTGGTATTTAACCCAAACACATTCCAAAACGTAAGATTATACATTAATTTTTTTTTAAATACGAATCTTTACATTTACAGTAAGTTTATCAAAGTTGGAACCGAAATTCATAAAGATTTTAATAGAGTAATTTCAAATAAGTATATCACCTGGCCATGATCCCATCTTTTTTCTTCTATTTGTTTATAATTGCCTGTGTATAGACAACTATGTTCAACAAAAATGTACTCGTCAAGTTCTTTCGTGTTTTCATAGTAAACGAGATCATCTGTAAAAAAAGACATATTAATTTAATTATTGCATTCTATCTTGGATCCAAATAAAAAGTCACTAAACAACGATATATATTATAATTATGTAGGATCTTTACTGAGATGTTGTTACATGACTTTCAATATCGGCACTAGTATTAACCGAAGACGTCATATCAAACCCAATGCCTAGTTTGGTAATTTATAATGATTTAAAAATGATATAGACATGTAATAATACTTTTTAACAACATTTTGGAAAGATTAAGATAAGACAAACTCTGGAGTAAAACATATAATTGTTCTTTTTGACAGTTTTTTCCAGAAAAATATGGACATACACACACACACACACACACGAAATATCTTTTCAGAAAAAATAAGAGATAATTGTATCGTACACTATGAATGTCATCGCAATGCTGGAATTCTTGATTGATAACATGTTTGTAAAATTTGGTGGACACGTTTTCAAGAAAGCAATAGAGATACCTATGGGGACTGATTTTGCACCACTTAAAGCAGATATATTTAGGGCTTGCTATATGGTGTGAGGTTCCTCACTGTGTTGAAGACCGTACGGTGACCCCTAGATGCTTTGTTTTCGGGTCGTTTTAACCTGGATATGGGATGTTGTCTCCGTGACAGTTACCCCATTTCCTTTCTTTTCCATACGAAGCCAGGTTCATACAAAGACTAGTTCAGAAAAAAGACAGTTTGCTAGCCAAATCCTTTAATTTCAGTTTCCGTTATAAGGGTGATGTTCTTTCATTTAACAATCCTCATTTTAAGGATAACCTTCATCTTTTTACCCAAATGAACTCGAAATCAAAAAAAAAACAAAAACAAAAACAAAAACCACTGATACACCATCATCTGCATCATACCTTTATATTGACAACTCTGGACGTCTGAAAACAAAACTTTATGACAATCGTGATGATTTCGCCTTTCCAGTGAACTTCCGTTTTGAGCTGTAATATTCCAATATCGCCGACATATATCTCGTCTTTATTTCACAAGTAATTCGCTATCGCCATCTCTATAGTTTGTACAGCAATCATCTCTTACGGATTTGGAATTAAAGAATTGTAATTTTTTACTTTTTTTTCATTTAATTGGCTATAGTTAGTGCCTTTTTTCCGTATAAGCCCATGTATGAACCTTTCAACATATGTACGTATAAAGGAATGAATCGACTAAAAGTTGTGCACAATTAATTCATACGTGTATTCTTATTGTCTGCTAGAACACTTCTCCTCCATATTTGACATATATCTTATCAACTAAAACTCCAGCATGACCCTTTACACATTGTATCGTAATGGGTGTTTTGTATATCAAAATACGTCTCGTCTTTATATAGCACCAAATATGACTTTACTACAACAATCTAATTTTTCAAATCTTGAGAGTACCCGCTTCAATGTATCATGTGGGAGAGTATAGTGCAGAGTGTAGAAACGTCAAATGTTTTAACAATGATACAATGGTTAAGTTCAGTTTGAGATATATATTCAAATTAAGTTTTTGTAGATTCTGCATCTGATTCGCCCCGCCTATTGAGTACATTTCATCCCAATATATATGTAGGCGATTTTTGACTGCAATGAGCAGGCCCGGCAATGTATCTCTGTTTGTTAGATCTAGGTAGTAAAGCTATTACTTCATTTAGAACTCACTATTAATGACAGAAATAGAAACACCTAAAAATAGTTTGTAACACATAAAAAACATCTGAAATACACTTACTTGGACACCATGGATTAAGAATAATTATTATTTTGCTCTTGCACTTGTATCTAAACTTCGGTTCTTTCCCACTGAATGACGTTTCTACATCGAATTTCCATTTACCAATAACACAATGGCAGGGAGGTGTTATCTTAACTTGTAGTTCGCAATTTGTCTTGTCGTTTTTAACTATCACTGCGAACCATTCTTTAGGATTGTCAGATTGTTTATTTCTATCTTCCTCTACATCAACTTCCGCAGCAGTTCCTTTTGGTGGTTTTGGGTTTTTTCCTGTGATTTTTAATTAAAAAAAAATTAAAAGGGCTAAATTTCCTGCCCCTACCTATTTTGATTTTATCAACTCTTGAGCTTTACTCCAAACAATGAACGTCAAGTGTATTTTACCTGTAAACAATGAACTCCTAACAATGAATGCCAAATTTATTTTACCTGTAATCCACTTGTGATGTAACATTTCACATCTCAGCCATTTTGTTTCTTTTCCACGGCCCTTTGAAGACATCAATGTCGATGATCTTAGCCAATCCCAAACTCTGTCTTCTTGTTTTTTAATCATTTTTACGTTTTGATATGCGTATATATTTATTGTTTTACCTTTTATTGCAGTTCGACAAGAATTTCAACTTATTTGTTTATTAATGCGCATACGAACTGCCTCACAGCACTCTTCATGGTTTTCAAAATCGCGTTAGTTTGATATTCGAAATTATGAAGTATTCTTTGCATTTTTACGCATTAAACGGTATCTGAATCATTTTCAACAAATTTGGATACGACATAATGAGTTTTAAGAGCTGCAAAAAAAAATAAATTAATAAAAAATAAATAAATAAAAATAATTATAATAATTAAAAGGCCGATTGTTCAGAGAACAATTGAAAGGTCTTTCACCAGCTTTCATCTTTCCTCATGATTACGGGTTTTAGTTTCATTGTACTGTTTATTCTGGTCAAAAATATGATGTAAATAAAACTGAGTTCTGAACTTTATTTCTTGTTTGCCAAAGGGTTGCTGAGGACTTTTAAAAAATAAGCTTGTTGCTAAGGACATGACAGTCACTTCTGGTTGGCAATGTCATCTACTAAAAGTATTTCATCTTTGCAACATTACAAAACATTTTGGATATGGTTGTTAGGGACTTTTTTGGCAAATAACGTTGTTGCTAAGGTCTTTGACCCTTGACCTTGACCCCATTTTGTCGACTATATCGACTGAACATTTTTCCTTCTTATAGTTTCTCTGTATGTTTAATTGTTTTTGATATATGCCCCCCCCCCCAAAAAAAAGAATTAAACTCGGACCTCCAATTACGGTTTTCGGAACCTAGGTCCAAAAACAATGATCCAATTATTTTGGACCCAACGTTCCAAATGTAAGCCTTGATGAGACTTACATTTTTCTCTAATACATTCGGTCAGCTATCTCTCAACGTTTAAGAGATTCTCCCATCAAAAGACCGAAAACTGTCTATGACCTTGGCCAGTGGCCTTGATGACCTTTGACCTTGGGCTCAAATTGAAGGTCTCTTCTTACTGATTTCTCTAATATATACTTTTACTATATTATCTGGAAAGGTTTAAAACTTATATGTAAAAACCACTTTCTGAAACGCGTCATGGACAATTTCTCTCTGGGAAGTCATCCAAATGAGACAAATGTAGGTCTTGACATTCTAAACATTTTTGCTGCTATAATTCTTCAGCTATTTATTACGGTTTCCGAGATAAAATGGTGACAAAGTTCAGGGTCAAAATTGACCTTTGACCTTGAGTCCATTTTTAAGGTCAAGTCTTGCCAACATCAATGGTGCAGGTTCCAGGTATTTACGACTAACAGTTTAGGAGTATTATGCATTGACTGAAACTCAAAATTTTTCAGGGGCAATTACTCAAAAAATACTATACCGCACGGTCTCGGTCCAAATAAAACAAAGTTCCGTCATGACCTACACGTAATCAGCTGTCTTTTACGGTTTACGAGTTGTTACAATAACAACGTTTTTGATTCCGGGACAGATAATTCCGTTACTAAAAAAAAAGTTTTAAAAAATCAGTTCGTGTTGTTTTAAATCATGGTTTTACTCTGCAAAATGTAGAATTAGAAATCTTTGAGTGTGACATCCATAGGGTCCACTATTCAATGTTCCCCTTGGTATGTTGAAGCTATCTTTTTAAGCACTTTCTTTTATGCTGTTATATTCTTTGTTTATGCACAATGTTCAGTTATTTCGCATGAATCACTTACGTGCTGTTTGATAAACATTACAAGACAGACGAAAATTGGTATCATCATTTTGCGAATGATAATAAAAGATTATTAAGGCAGTTGGGATGTCTAAAACTGGGCATCTGTTTTGCGCATCTAAGAAAATATCCAATAAGAATGTTGTTAACTGATTTTGTATGTCTTGGGCACAAAAGTTTGAATGAACAATAAGTGTCAATTTTGTTTGAATTATATTTTGCGATTTGATAAAAATATAAAACATTTTTATCAAAGGGAGATTCTTTAATTGAGTTATCTTCCCTTTTTCGAAAACTAATAAATTCTTCATGTTTCATTATATAACTTTTTCAAAAGGTCCGTGAGATATCTTTTTTTAATGGAAAAATCTTATGTCTGCTTTAGAAAAATATGCCATTGTATCGTGGTATAGAGATATTTCAATATAATTCTGTTATATAGTGCAAAAAGTTCAATTTGGCAAATCTTAAGAACACTCTATCTTTTTTGACATATTCGTGGCCCCCAATTTTTGGCATATTTTTAAAGCATATTGCTCGAAGTTTCAGTGTACGAATTAAAAAAAAATATTCTATGTCAGAAACCAAGTTCATTTACCTGTTTCAAAACACAACTTCAAATCATGTTCATTCTTATCATATTCTTTGTCAAGTGTAACATTAACTAGAAATGGCTGTCCTCGGCGTACAACTAATGTTGGATTTACTCCTTCCGTACATGCAAATTTATCCGTGCGATGAGATTTTGTATTTACAGGTATGTTGTATTCAACAGATGTAACATGGAGAACTTCTTTGATTTCTTGCTCGGTACCTCGTCTCTCTAGTAATTATAAAACAAGAGCGTTCTTTATGCACAATCTTCTGGAATTTTTTGTACCTCAATTGTCCAATAGTGTTAAATACAATGCAAAAATTGGCTATTTAACTCGTGTTAGCTGCAGAACAATACATTTTGACTTTTGTTATACATTAACGAACATGGACGTCTGGAATCTAGGCTATATGACAAACGTGATGATTTTGACAAAAACTGCTGAGTCAGGGATATGTTCAGCCCTTGCTACTTTCGTCCCATCAGAAATTCTTTGGACGTCAGCACGACATCATAGATAGATATGAAATGTCAGTGTCACAAATGAAAACTAACATTTTCAGCAAGATTCACGTCTTTCCGGATTTGACATTACCGGTTTTGACTTTACCCAGGATTGACCCGCTGACAGTGTGACGGTTGCTGTATACAGAGCTGGACATGCTTACGCTTCCGGACCACCTGATGTTGCTCTCGGATTTTATGAGATTTCACACTGTCACTGCTTTAGTTTTTTGCGTTGTCTTGTTAAATTTTAGTTTTGTCTTCGTCAGTGATGTTTGTGGTACCGATTTGTCCCTGTCGATGTTTGAATACTGAAATGATTACAAAAGCTTTTTAAAAATTCACCTTGGTACTGAAGTTACACGTACCATGGATCTCAATTGGTTTTGTCTCAGGGTTAGAAAATGACAAAACCCAATCAGTCGCCTAACAGATCTTTCAAAACATATGCCTCACTGACCGTGTGACGGGTGCTGTATACAGAGCATGACATGCTTACCCTTCCGAAGCACCTGATGTCACTCTGTTTTTGAGAGTTCACACTGTTAGTGCTTTAGTTTTTTGTGTTGTATATATAGTGGTTGTGTGTTTTGTGGGCATATAGTGTCTTTGGTCTTCCGTCTTCTGGTGTTCTTGATTTTGCCTCGTCTCTGGACTCATATATGTAATCTTGTGCTTTGTTCCTTCGGTATTCTACTGCCCATGTCGCAGATAAAATCAACAAAAAATATAAAAAAAACTTTCAATTCTGCCAGACAAGACAATTGCGCCTAACAAACGTTTGATGGTGTGCATATATTCTAATGAAACAGATTTAATTAAAGAAATCATCTAAACACATTGACATTTGATCCAACAATTAGTTATTTCATGAGTTATGTCTTGAGAGCCAAAGAACTTGATTATCCATAATTCATTATTTCATAAGTTAAATCTTCAGCGCCAAAAGAATTTTTTATCCAACAATTTGTTATTTCCACGAGTTAAGTCTTGAGAGCCAAAGAACTTATTTATCTAACAATTTGTTATGTATCTATAATGTTACCTTGGGCTCAGTCGTGACTGCCAAAGGATTAAAGCTGAACACGTGAAATTTTATATCGAAAATATCGCAACTGATAGAATGGCATTGTATCATCATGTTAAAATTTGTGTGACTCCTTTAATGTTCTATCCCATCAGTTTTTGTCTTCAGTAAGTTCTATTTTTACTTATTCTTAACATATACTTACATTTCAGTTATTACTTTTGAAGATCTAAGATCATTTAAATGCTAAGGATTTAACTAACTGTAATTTTACATGTACATATATTTTGAGTATTTAGAGATGCCATACAGAAAACTGAATTGAAAGCTTGTTTCTATATCCTATCACTCCTACAATATATTATTGTTTTAAATGTATTTATATGCGCTTTTTCAAACATATATGCTGTTTAACATGCTCTTTCGTGTGATAAAAACAGAACACTCTAGTCTGCATACATAATTTGTGGGATGTAAAATATGAAATTAATAAAGTTATGATTTTGGGTTAAAAACAGTTTTCCAACAAAAGAGGAATATCTCCTAGCCCATCCGTGTTCGATACAGTGATTACCTTGATAGAGCCCGGTTGCTCACAAATAGGCTACTTCAACAAGGGTATGTAACCCAAAACTTGGAAGTCATCCCTCCAGAAGTTTTACGGTCGACATCACCATCTTGTGGACCGCTATGGGATTGTCTGTTTCCCAGATGACAACAGATCTTTCCCTTTAAAGCTTAATTGTTGTTTCCTCTCTTTACTACCGGATTTGACATGTTTAACACGACGGGTGTCTTATTAGAAGCAGGAGATGCTTACTCTATCGGTGCACCTGATCTCACCCATGGTTTTATTGGGTCCGTGTTGTTCATCTGTGCGTATGTGTGTGTGTCTTCATTTTTCTTTTCTGTGCCGTACTAATGTTGTGTCTCTGTTTCTTTGTTTTTTCCCGATGTTGCCATTGTCCTTGGATTGTTCGTTTTTGATTTGATCGGGTATTTTTTATTGATTTGACTTGCTTTAAGCTCTCACCTCTAGTACTTGTTTCGTCATTTACTTTATCACTGCCTGGTCCGTAACATAGACTGCGATTAGAATACCTAGACGTTTGACGGCTTCTCTTGTCACTTCTTTTATAAAGCTGGCTTCTAGGCGGTGGTCTTGTGTTTCCTTTTCGATTTCGGGTCATCTAAAGTACAATGAGTGGATATAATACTGGACTCTATTAAGATAGGCATCTTATTTAGAACAACAGAGAAAGCTTAGTCATGACCTTTTATATCTGAGGCGGTCCGTTATTTGATCTTTTGAGTTTAGGGTCTTCCAATCGTTTAGATTTTATCTGCACTGAAGAGACATAAGACATAAGTTGTCGAAATGCGCATATGCAGAATTTAAATTCACAGTAATTTCGGTATTTAGTTATTTGTTACCACTGGGCCGATGCCAGCCCAGTAGTCAGTACTTCGGTGCTGACCCGAAAGCCGATTCTGTTTTGAACCTTACAATATCTAAATTTTTGTAAATTTTGTTGAAAACTAAGGATTATCTCCCCCATGCAAAGCTCTGCCCTTAGCTAATTTTGGCTTTACATCTAGATCATTTTGGTTATTTGTTCTCTATCAGTTTTTAAAGATCTTTTGAGTTTATGGTCTTCCAATCGTTGAAATTTTATCTGCACTGAAGAGACATAAGTTGTCGAAATGCGCATATGCAGAATTTAAATTCACAGTAATTTCGGTACTTAGTTATTTGATATAGGATTTGTACGAATGACATGATTTACAGCGGAATTAATATAGTTGATGGTACATGTAAAAAAAATACAAGTCTCAAAAAATAATGATTTTGATGTTTCAAACTTTCAAAATATTTTAAAATCAATTTTAATGTCTTTCATCATCATATACCTGAAGTTTTCAGTTGAAAATAATGGTTGTCATAGAAACATGAATGTTTTGGAGCAAATTTAGAATCGATTTTTTATTCGATGCCTTGAAGGAAATAATAAACTCCTTTAATGTAATCACCATGTTGCAATTTATAATTAAGTTTAATTCCATCTTTATTATCGATTCAAAATATGATTGTGATAATATACATAGTGTAAACACATGTACAATACATACACGTAGATTATCAAAACAAAGTGTTTTTTTTTTTATCGCGTAACGGGTGTATAATTTATAGCGTGAATTCGTTCCACACATTTCCCGCGGTTTTATTCATAATCATATAAGCACGAATTTAAGGTACCCTTATATGCAACAAATGTCACAGGCAACAAGACATAGGACTTGCTTTTCCATCAGTCACAGGCATTGACACTGTCAGCTTTTATGTTTTGTGATCTGCTCTCACTTAAGAACATACTTATCCACTTTGTACACAATTGCTTCACAATCTAAATATTGCAAAATCTTCCAAGAAAAATGCAACACTTTTGTAATTTCAATATTAGGCGGCCTAGCTATAATTTGACGCTTGCGTCAATAATTTTCTTGTATCCAATTGTAATATGTCAAAAGAATTGTCAAAAGAACTGTCAAAAGAAGCTTTCTCGCTACGGTTACCCCTAGATGCTTTGTTTTGGGTCGTTTTAACCTGGAGATGGGATGTTGTCTCCTTGACATTTACCCCATTTCCTATCTTTTTCGTATTCAACTCTAGGGAATTTATACTACAGTGTTGATTTCTAGAATGCGGAAAAGTCAGTAGTTTACCTTTGGTAACTGCTCCTTTAAATGCTATAAAATTTAAAGAATGTTCAAACTTCATATTAGAACAAAGTTATAGGCAAAAGAAGATTAAGGTATTGCAATAAAACGATGAAACCTCAAAATTTATCATCGAAATATAATAGCTTTTCATATGCTACTTTAATGTTGCAATTATGTTGTAGCAGCCAGTAGAAAATATTGCACTGCAACAATTTTTCTGTAATGCATTCTCAATAAAGGGCGTAAGTTAGGTCTATATATAAAGAAACCGTTTTTGTCGTCAAAATCTGTCAATGGTGTCATGTTAACAAATATATACATTTTTGTACAACACAAAAAAAAAGAGATGTCCACGCACATTTTTGTGGAATATAATTTAAAATAAAAGCATAATTTTGTTCTCTTTAATTTATTATCATCTATAAGTACTGGCAGGACCACAGAATGAGACACTTTATACGTTGTTAGTTTGCTATACCTATTACATGTAGAAGTACTTCTACACACAGTTCGTCAAATATCACTGTTCCGTTGATTTTATAGATTTTTTTTCAGAGGCCACCCCTCTGACAAAAAGATGAAGAAAATATGTTGAGTTTTGGAGACTTTACGGTATTGCGCTTTCTTGTTGGCAGCCATTTTTATCTATTTGTTGCTGTTATTTGCACATAGTGAGTATGTGTCAAGTTTATACAATTGCACAATTACCTGTGTTATCAAAAGGCCGTGTTTCGAAAATAAAACATTACATGTGTCAATTTTGAAATGGACTAGAGCAAGAATATCGAAAAGCTTGGATATAATTTTGCTGACAGTTGCTACATTCACCTTAATTAAGAAACTATGTAAAATAAATAGATCTGTCTTCTTTCTGAAAAGTTTATGGAAAAAAGAGACGTCGCTAGGCTATGGCGTCCAGCTTATTTTTCGGAATTTTTCGTTGGAATTTTTAATTCAAATGATTTCAATTAATATATCATTGACTTCTTCCTATGTAGTATTACTATGCTCTTTGTATCTTATGTGCATGCAATGTGTTGTTTTTATGTTATTTATATGTTTTTATATTCGGTAAAAAGCGCTATAGAGCTTGTGTTATTATGTTGTACTGAATACCGAATTTCAAATAAACTTCTACCTACTTACTTACTTTCGGAACAAAAGTGACTCGTGTGCGTAGTTCTATATGTCATTAATCTGAATTTAACATGCCCCCACAAACTGCACGCATACAGTCGCAAACATGGACAGTTATCGGAGTACACCCGTTTTCACGGACGAAGAACTCAAGAAATCGTGACTATAACTATGATTACACGAGATAAAAGGCATTTATACATGTGCTGACATTGCATAATATACAAAATCTATCGATTTGACACATGCAAATAGGAACATAAAAATCAGATTTCCCTCTTATAGGTGTAATCTCCATTACTTTCTATGTTAACTTCTGAGACAATAAACACTCATAGTAATTTTCCCTTGATTAATCGGGAACTTTTATATCTCATTCAGTAAAATATAAATGTAGGTCTGTTTTTTGGCACCGTCAAAACATTGGGTCATGTGGCATTTTTCAGCCATTTCCGTGACTTAAAAACAGATATAGCAATTTCCCAATGAATTTCTTACTTCGACCCCCCTTTTCTTAAGACTCGCTCTGACAGGTTACTTCTTTCGCTTTTTATAACTTTTGATTTTTATTAACTAGCTTTTGATATACATTTATTTCAAATAATATATATCCTCCAATCATCCCATCATGATACTTCATTACACTACTGAAAGCTTTCCCAAAATGGATGGGGCTTAATATGTCATGTTTATTTACTGAATTCACACCCTTAGCGATTCTAATTTAATCCTTGAAAAGAACGCATCCGGTCAAGATTAAAAGAACTTCCGGTTGATAGAACCGTGTCATAAATGAACATGTGCAGTAAGTCGAAAGAATGTTTTTGTCAAACAAAAACAACAATGTCACATTTAATGATTATAAACAAATTGCCATTTTCGAATAATCGATGCTCTTCGAATTTTCGAGAACGAGACTGAAAAAGATATGGTTGTTTTGGCCACTTGGAACATTGATTCTAGTGTGATTTTTGATGAAGAGAAATGGGACTGGAATTGGAAAAGAATTTATCACTGAGTTATCCAGAATGCATCGTTCACAAAACATTTCCGAAAACGGTTGAAATCATGACGTCAAACTGAAAAACGTCAAATCTCAAGAACTTTACCTTGACCTTATTTTTTCATGGGAATTTTTGTGTTTTTGGATATGTTACCAATAATGAACGGAATTTATCAACAAATATTGAAAATCCATTTCCGACCTTCATTGACCTAATGTTGAAATCCACAAAATTGCTTTGACCACTGTTCCGAAAAATGGTTCTTTTTAGGATTGACTGAGGTATGTCATAACAAATTCGGTAGGAACGAATAAGAATTGGGTCTTCTCCGAAGTATACAGCAATAATTTTAAAACTATCACCTCTTTTGGAAAATATATTGAAGATCATAGTGAGAAGGAGTTTTTTTTTGTCGATTAATATAATTTACAGTCATCACTGCAGAAAGACTAAGGCAGTGCAGAACTATTGAGTTAATTAAACTACCATTTCACACAATACAACTCTTTTGGCAACGGAGTACTTTATTGGCATTAAAGAGGTATGGCCATTTACCCGTGGATTAATTCCCTTCAGAATACTAATTTTGCGAATGCGTTAAATCTTCTCGAAAACTGCTTTAAGAGATCATGCGTTATATACGCTATTAGAACAAGATCAATTCAAATGTATTCTCGTACATTTAGATAAAAGATTAAGCCACTGAACTTGCCCTTTGTATGCAATTTTGACAAAATTTTGACAATTTTTGTTAAAATGCGTTGTAAAGAACCTCCAGAACCAAAATAAACTTATTGCCATTTGGAAGGGTCAATGTGTATGTGTTCACAGTAAAAAAAATGGTTTTGGTTCTCGGTGTCCTTTGAGTAGTACCATCTTCTCAAACACCGTAAAATAGCTAAATTTGACACAAAAGGATATTTACAGCCATGTTCGACTGCTAATAAGTCAGAAAACATACAAGTGTGGCATATATTAATTTTTTTTCTAATAAGTAAACATACCAGAGACCACCTCAAACGATTTTCGACATCATTTGAGCATATTCTGAAAATAACCTACCATAGGAAAAAAAATCACGCCTTAATGGCCATACTTTTTAGTAGCTTTATCATCGTGCCCCAAAATGATCTATGCAGTTGCCGGTAGCAGATGAAAATAAGATATACAAAATTAAACATGACAACCCAAAGTCATGAAATGTGATATCTCACACCCTTTTTAACGCTCTTCCATAGATTGCACATGTATTTCATATATTTTTTACGGACTTGTTGAGTCAATACTCAACACATTGGACAGATGAAGTTCATCCGGAATTTCTTTCCAGGGAATCCAATCCGATTAATATTAATGACATTATTATTGTTAACAGTGCTCAGATGGCCAGAATGAAAGAAGTTAATCATCAAAGTATGGGTTAAGCAATGATTTGCTATGTTTTAAGGACTATAAAGCCCGAGGCGTAGCCGAGGGGTTTATAATATATAGTACATAAAACATGGCGAATCATTGTTTGACCAATTTAGAACATAATCATTCCTCCAAGACATTTTTTAGGATATTTTCAAAATCAATTATGACTTGATTGAATTTTATCATTTGTGTAATCAAGTACGAACAATTGAACTAATGAGACAGAAACACGTCACTTCACAAGTTGCTCCTAGCAGTAACGCTTGTATAACCATGACAACCATATACTTGTGAACGTTGTATTATGCACCATTGAGAATTAAATGAACAATTATTAGGAAAGAAAGGAAAAATTTGAAATGAACTTCTCTTGTTTAAAAATCAATGTATTTCATTAATGGATGCGAAAAATGATTTTTCAAACCAAATATATTTATATTATTAAAATAAAATTGTTATTATTAATATCATTATTATTCAAGCTACACTTCAGTTTGTGATTATAGGAAGTTGTCATTACTAACAGTTATAAACATAGCCCTAGGAATTAATCTCTTTTCGGTCAGATGGTCTACAATTGCCTATAGCCATCTATAATCACACAGAAAAGTGTGGTTTATGAGAATTAAAGCTCCAAACGAAGATTTTTTTCAATGGTCGAGGAGGAGTGATTATGTTCTAATGATTTCTTAGCACCACCCGTGTTTTATGCCGATGTATATTACACGGACTATATTATTTTTTTAATGCAATATGGCTAAATAGTATAATTAAAACAATTGTAATTTAACTTTCTAACATGAAGAGTAATAATTAGGCAACGACTAAAGCTAGATTGCATTAGGCTAGGCCTAAAAAGTTTATTTTCAGGTGTAAAGTTGCATTTGAGGAAATCATAGATGAACACCGTGGAACAGGATCTTCTGTAGTATGTGCAGCCGGCAGGGATATGCATTCGTCGTTGTTTTCCGAATTAACATGAAATAACGTCATGGAACAACGGTTATCTCGGGAGCGCATGCGGAAGAATTCGAAAGCTTAGGAGTATCAAAAAAGAATATTAAAAAGATGTTTTATATTAACAAATCAGAACGCAGTAAATCTGTTCATTGGGAGGACATTTTTCTATTGTACTTGACGTGTTAAAGGGTGCGAAGGTGTATATAAGCGAGCTTTGCTCACTGCTTTCCTAGTTTTAGAGTTGAAACTTTTCTGTATAAGCATGTTCGACTTTGAAATCTTATTTATGAACAGAATTGAAGCCTATTAATCTTCGTTTGAGAAAAAGAATATCTAGATCTAATATAAAGACGGACATGAAAGTGCAAGCAAAACCGAAACTGAAGAGATAACAGTTTACATGTGTTACTGCAACTAACACCAATGCTATTTGTCTTTACTAAAGATGTACCTATCGGACAACCTGAAAGAAAATTATGACACGCAAGAGCTCGAGGGTCGTAAAATGAGCACGATGTAGCAAAGTGAGATGTCTGAATTTCGTGAAATATCAAGAACTCTTGATTTTCCCTTTAGAATAGCACTTTTGTCCTATAATCCCCATTTTGTGTTTCATTTACAGTACACACACAGTATGTAAGATAATTTCAAAAGATTCTAGNTATATTTTTATGTAAAGGTAAAAGGCAGAGAAAACATTTCGCCGTTATTTTTAATATGCTAATATCTCAAAAACTAAGTTCACTGTGACAGCATTGTAACAGATTTTAAACTTTTGACTTCTCCGCACTTTATACTACCATTCCTGATGAACAACTGAAATCTTGTCTGAAAAATATAATTCATAGATGTTTCTACCGTAAGAACGGCGAACGAAGATATAAGTTCATTGTCATATGCAGAGAACAAGTATACTCTGTGAAATACGACTCAGAATCACAGAAAAAATACACGGATGAAGAAGTGATTAAAATGATTTCTGATTGACAATATATTTGTCCAGTTTGAAGGATTTGTTTTTTAATTGACCATCTGTGCAACTCTTTTAGCCGATCTGTTTTTCCTCTTTTATGAGACAGAATTTACTGAAATACTGGCCCAGTCCTGCAATTTCAGCTTCCATTATATAGATGATATTTTATCACGAAACAACCCTCGCTTTGGTGATTTTCGTTATCTTATTATCCAAAAGAGCTTGAAATTAAGGATACTACAGATATTCCACATCGGCTTCGTTCCTTGACCTTCATCTTGACCTTGAAATTGACAACAGAGGTATATTACATACTAGGTTGTATGACAAACGCGATGACTTCATTTTTCCAATATTCAACTTTCCTTTTCTTTGCGGTAACATTCCAAAAGCACCAGCATATCTAATAACTCATTCGCTACTCAAGGGCTTGTGGTTACAGTGACTTCCTTGATCACTGGTATTAAACTGATGATAGTAACGGACGTTACTATCATCCCAAGATGGTGGAACAGAAGAGCTCTTAGTTTGTATTTATGGTCATATTTATTTTCATTGACTGTATATTCAAAAGTTAACCATGGAAGATTGTAGTGTTATTTCAAAACTCCATTTCGATATCAACTACTAGTATTACTGTATAGCTAACATATATAAATGGCAAACTGATGTCAAGAAAAAACAGTGATGATGATAGTAACGGAAATCAAAGATGATAGTAATGGTGTTGTTAGATAATTTAGGTATGATAGTAACGATCCTTTTCAAAATGTGTGATGGACCTCAAATGAACGCTTAGTTGAGAATTCGCTTACAACAGGTTTACCCCCAATGACTCAAAAAATCATTGTTCGAACCAGGAATCGAACTTGTGATCCAACAAAATGCACCACCATCTCCTGTTTCCGGATTCTTCACGCGCTTTATCTGTCATGATATTTTCAGAGAAACATAATTTTAGAGGCTTTATCGATGTCTGTTAAGGCAAATCTGGACATAGAATTTTTATTCTAGCTGTGAGCGAAAATTGACTTAATCTATATGCAAACTGACTGAGCTACAAGTTTTCTATCAATCTATTTTCTTATTTTGTTATCGCAAATAGATCAGCAAAAAATTAAAAGATTTGAAAGATATGGAATGCATGTACGAATGTCTTCATGACAAACAAATAATTTTTCCCTCTGAATGGCTCTATGAACACATTAATAACTTACTCAATTCTTGTTTACTCTTTCACTGAAATTCACTAATGAGGCACAAATAGTGTCGCCGCAACATATAGCGCATATGCATGCCAATTTCATAAATCTTATATATGTTTTTAATTTACTGACATATGCCCTTTATGTCACACAATGAATGAACAATATGTACTAGAATCAAGATGGTTTTATGTGACATCAACTGTGACAAAACGATACATACGTTACTGTCGCCAACTCTGACATGAACTTAAGTTTACATTATGGTTGCAAAGTATTACTTTTGTTGTAATTTATATGACATCTAACCAGTAGTGCTCAGTGGAACGCTTCATTTGAATGACCACATGATATAAAGAGAAGTTATTCAGCGGAACTGTTGCTATCCGAAGTCATGTCGCTAGTCGCTTGATACATACGGAACTCTATACTTCCTGCGATTCCATAAATAAAATATTTAGGTCCATATCATATTTTTCCAGCCAATCGGAAATATTCTGTTCATTGTACAAACTCAAAGTCATTTGAAAATAAATGATAAATCATTTTGGTGACAATATTCCCCTTTGGAAGTGAAATAATCATGGTTATAAATTATATGATACCTACGTTACCATTGTTTTATTTGCTCCCTTCATGGTATAGAAACCTGTATTCAGTATTTTGAGTAACCAGTTAGCGTGAGCATATCAAAGAAGGTTTATGTATGAACAACAGATAATTAGCTGCCAGTAACTATTGCGAGGATGTGGTGCAAAAATACATACGTTACCAATACATACGTTACTGATCAAATGAACATATCTGGGAAAGTTGTGTTTTGCACTTTCAAGAGGATCTTGTACGACTGCTTTACGTAAATTAAGAGAAAAAAGATGCAACTTAGGAGAGAATTTCAATTCTGATAGCAGTTAAATGAACTTTTTTCAATACATACGTTACGAAGACACTTGAAATAATATATTACGCTTTCAAAAAATAGAGTTCTCCGTTTACTCTTATTTCGAATTTAAAGCTTTATTATGACATTTTTAACATTGTTATTGAAATTGCTGGAATGTTAGGGTCATCTCTGTCAAAAAGTGATAACGAATACCTACGTTACCGGCCTTGAGATGAGCAAAACTTCTATATGGATACTTTAATGCACATACTTTTCTATTAAAATTCTTGCAAATAACTTAAATTTGATAAATCAGCCGCTAAATTCAAGTGATACCTCATTGTATTTGTTTTCTCTTTTGAAATAAAGATACATACGCTACTTTTGCTTATGCTTTCACAAATTTAAAACAAAAGTGACAAAAGAAAAACACAAATGATTCTTTTAATTGTACTTTCGATTGGGAATAGATTCATATAAAATTATGGACATTTTCATGCAAAATGTGACTGGTATGCGTGATTTCTAATAACGCTGGAATTATAGAAAAATTATTTTTGAAGTTTTTTGTAATTCAGTTGTTTTCGTCAGCTTTTCGGATATGCC
>MJUU01004978.1:325435-364830 GCA_002080025.1 Modiolus philippinarum | reverse complement strand
AAAAAAAAAAAAAAAAAAAAAAAACAGTAGTAAATATACAGAACATGAAAAACAAATAATATTCCATACATTGATCTTCTAAAAAAAAGTGACGTATGTATTTGGTTTATTTATTTAATTTTTCGCATCATTATTCAATGGTGCATAACTTTTACAGTTTTCATTTGGTGTTGTTAATATTTGGTAAAAAGTTAGTTTGAAATATGTTCTTTCCAATAAATATAGTTGTAAAGTATTTGCTCGTAATGCAAAATTTGTCAATTTTATGGTCCAATATGGTCCTCATTAGTGAATTTTAGTGTTTGTGCGTTATTGCATGATTTCAAAAACAAAAACAAAACAAAAACGTGATTTGCTGGTGGGGCTATGTAATTTGGTTTTTTTTTAACAAAACTTTTTGACCAGTTTTCAGAACAAAAATTTAACCATTGAATTTACCATGCTGAATTTACAGTAATTTGCCACTTTGTAAATTGCAAAAAAAGTGATACCGATTTGTTGCAATGTAGATGTTGGTATATCATATTTCAGCATTTTCAACATGGATGGACTTTCCCCTGGGGGATTTTCTGCTTAAAAGGTCGGTGTATATAGAATTCCTTTTGTCCGTCCGTCTTCCGTCCGTCTTTCTGTCCATCCGTCACATATTGGTTTCTAGACTATAACTTGAGTTTGCTTCGAGGGAAATTTTTGATATTTTAAGACAATGTTTCTATCCATAAAATACAGGTCAAGTTTTATCTTGACTGTGATCGGATTTTGCGTTCCAGAGTTATTGTCCTTGATTTAGCTAAAATCTGTAAATTTTATGGTTTCCAGATGATAAGGTCAGATTGCTTCGATGAAAAGTTTTAATATTTTGAGACAATGTTTCCATTCATAAAATACAGGTCAAGTTGATCGGGATTTAGGCAAAATCTGTAAATTTTAGGGTTTCTAGATGATAACTTTTAAATTTGCTTGGAGGGAAAATTCAAATAATTTTGGACAACGTTACTAATAAAAAAAAATCAAGTTTGATTTTGACCAAGATCGGATTTTGCGTTTTAGAGTTATTGCCTTTGATTTAGGTAATATCTGTAAACTTTACCAAGGTGGGTAATCCAGATACGTGTTTTTTGGCATACGGCAGATGGGTACGCGATAGATAGCATACGTCCGACGAGTTATTTTTGATACTACATACAGCAGACGACAAAATGTCAAACAACGGTATGTTTTGTGTTTGCTTTCACTTCAAAGTTGCAATATATCTCGAATTTTAAGCAGAGAATATGGATAAATGATATATAGATCCAATGAACACCACTACAGTCGCCAGTCTTTCCTCAAATGCTGAAATAATGAAAGTTTGCCAGAAAATGTGTGACGATGCATTTTTCCCCTTATAACTTTGTTTGTTTTTGTCCGATTGTCTTAAAATTTTCGTACATGTAGTACTAGTATGTCAACAGATTCGGAATTAGTCTTACTGTAACCAAGCTATAAGGGGTCAAAGGGGCCTAATTGCATTAAAAAAAAATAAATCTTTATTTCTCATCAGATTTTAATGGGATTTTTTTCCCGGATTCCTCCTGATGGAAGCTTTCAGTAATTGTGTTATCAGATTTGATGTGTATCTTACTCGCGGTTTCCAAGCTTTAATGGATCAAAAGGACTAATTGTTATCTACCCTAGTTTGTGTCCAGCTCATTACTGTGTCAAGCTCATTCTTGTGTATGGGGTATTAGTGGGAAGCCGCAGGATTAGCCTTTTTAGCAAGCGGGAAACGGGATCATGGGAAAAAATTGCATGTGAAAACGGGAAGGGATTCTAGAGTGAAGCGGGAACTGCCAAAACTTGAGGCAATGAAACTGGAAAAAGCAGTCTCTTTAAAAGTCTTTGTATAATATTTTCCGTGAAACGGAAAAGTGTAGAAAAAATCAGGATCTCGGGAAAGGGATCTCCTGTTGAGACCCCCTTGTGTCTATCTAATCACTGTGTCAAGCTCTTTACTGTGTCCACATCTACTAAAAAAATTACATTTGTTCAAATTTCAGTGGTTGACATTCTGCAGTCGTATAATGCTGCGCTCGGTGTAGCCCTTTATTATCATCATAACAGTTGTTTCAGATTTGCAAAAAATAACGTTACTATCATCTCTGATTTACGTTACTATCATCCCATATTTTTCTGGATTCGTCGTTACTATCATCTTTGCAATTTTTCTTGACATCAAATTGCCATTTGTATATGTGATGTATAGAGTAATATTTAATATCGAAATGTAGTGTTGAAATAACACTACAATCTTCCATAGTTTACTTTTATATATACAGTCACTGAAAAGAAATATGACCATAAATGCAAACTAAGAGCTCTTCTGTTCCACCATCTTGGGATGATAGTAACGTCCGTTACTATCATCAGTTTAATACCAGTGCTTGATAGAGCCCAGTTGCTTACAAATAGACTACTTAAGCAAGGGCTAAAGTCATCACTACAGAAGTTTTACGGCCGACATCACGATTTTGTGGATCGTTACGGGATATCTGTTTCCCAGATGACAACAGATCTTTTCCTCTACAACTAAAGTTTGGTTTTTCTTCTATCGGATTTGACTTTACTTCCGGAGTTGACGTGTTCAACACGGCGAGTGTCTTATAAGAAGCAGGTGATGCTTAATCTATCGGTACACCTGATCTCACCCATGGTTTTTTATTGGTCCGTGATGTTTCATCTATATGTGTGTCTTCATTTTACTTTTTTGTCCCGTACTCAAGTAGTGTCTTGTTTCTTAGTGTTTCCGATGTTGCCTTTGCCCTTGGATTGTTCATTCTTTTGACTGACAGTTCGGTTCTCACTTACTTCATTACCTATCAATAGTTTTAGTTGCATTTGTTCCATCCGTTTGTATCAATTTTAAGTCGCAGATTTTCTTATCTTCAACCAACTACATCTTAGTAATTGGTGATAAGATATTATTCCACTATATTTTTATAACTTGACTAATAACTAATTTTCATTGGCCAAGACTGCCACACATGACTGTCAACAAAACATCGTGTCTCCCTCTGAACGTCATGTCCAGATATCATATTCCCCTCATTCGGAATTCCCTAGATTTTACAAGAATCATATTAATATTAGTGTGTGAATTTATGCAATAAACAAGGATTGTTCCGAGTTATGAAACAGCAATTTTTTTTCAGTGATTCAGACGTATTAAACGCTTCTTAATGTCACATATCAGTTTTAAGTACTGCCATTGCACCCTGTATATAAACTTCATTATTAGTTTCGGTTAGTTTATTTGTGTTGTCATGTCAATTTCAAAAATCAACAACACAAATTTATTTCAGCAACGGCAATGCCTTTTCTAACTGTCCTTAACTACTCGATTAAATTTTCGATTAAATTTTCATCGGTAGATGCAGTCCCTTCGAATACAGGGCTGCCTTCGGGAAATATGATTCCCTCAGATAAACTTATCTTCATATCTCCCTCTTGCGTGGAAATAAATGTATAGTAAGCTTACACGAACACCATCCCTAATACATATGGCAGTACAGACGTACATTAACAAGGATGGGATATGGCGGAATTAAATGAAAATGAGACAAAGCCCGGAGACAAAGTCTCTACAAATACATGGTAAAACTAAGCAATGAAACAGGTTGTTCTCCATCTTGAAGTCACCATTTTGCCTTCAACAATGAGCTGTACATTTGAACTCATACCTTATAGTAAGTTCAGGACGTCCCTAGCATATATGTATATCAAATTTGTGCAACCTCTTTCTAATTGTTTTCTAATACAACATGGAATTACAAACTATTTTGTTCTTATCTTTCAATCTGATGACACCCTTTCATAGAAATCAATTCTTTTTTTCTACTCCAAGTATCTTGTACTGATGTGCATACATGTTCAGATGGAGCGTGAGGTATCACATCAAAACCACATTATAGAATATTCTGTGAAATTTTCAATGAAAACTGTTGATTGATCTGTATTTTATTTAGATAAATTTCATTATCAGGAGTTTAACACAACCTACACTGTTGTGTACAATAATGATTGCTGGAGTAACTAGCAGGTTCTTCAACCATACATAAACCGTCAAAACAATAAAATAATGAATATTTTGTTTCACATAGAATTACTGATCAATTAAATGATGAAATGTCTTACCTTTCAGGTGAACTAATATCGGCCAGGAAGACAATGCTGTATTTTACCAATATAAGATGTGTTTACATTTGGTTTCCATAGACTTTACATCGCTTCACGGATGAATTGCTGTACTCAGTAGTAAAAATGTAGTTTAAAGTTTATTTTTAATATTCTTTTCATGTTTTAAAAAATGCAATTCGATTTAAATACACAGGTAGAACATATAACATGCTATTTGATTTTATCAATAATTGGAAGAAATTGCCACAGCGGAATAATTATAACTGTGCTATATATTGAATATTTTTTTTACATATCTTGATTACTTGTACAGTTTATAAACATCCTTTTCCCTGACTAGGCACATTTGTTGTAAACGCAGTTGGAATGATTTGCTTATAAAACGTACATTTCTAACATTATACGCATTGGCGTTTATAGCTTTGATATGGAATAAACTTTGAAAGGATATGGGGTAAATGCACTTAGTATCTGTGAAGACATTGTATAACCAACTAAAGGAGCAACGCTTTTTTGTTGTTCTTCATCTTGATATCGCCATAAAGCTTTCAACAATGAACTTTGCTCATACCTCATCGCAAGTTCAAGACGACCCTAACACCGGAATTCTTTGCATAATGTCCAGCAATGCTACATCCATGTCTTTTCTGGTCATGGATGCTGGATACTAAACTGGCGAAGTTCTCTTACAGTTAGTGTCATCCATTGCCCGTCAAAAGCAGTAGTGTCTTAAGCTAGTGGACGATCATAACATATAGACAAACACGGGGCACCCATCAAGTACACATGCGAACACAAAGAGTCTGCTAAACTTTTTTTAGTTAACTATGGTTGCCTCTATGAAAAATGAAAGACGACGTTCACGATAAATGTTATAAATTATTTTTTTCTAACTTTCACAATTGGTGGCTATAGATTACGCTTCTTCTGTACTTATTGTAAAATGCGTTAAATATAACTTGTTGTATCGAAATACAATTCAGAGAATTAGAACTAAAGGAACTAATGTAGCTTGTCTGGCTATCACGAATTCGCGTAGTTGTTAACGTATGTTTTTTTGTTTCCTAGTGGATCGTGGCATTGATTTTAATATTCGTCTATTGTATGTGGTTCTTGTTATCTTTCGTTTTAATTGAATGTACATTTACAATATCAAAGTGAAAATCGTATTTTTAACCTATATGCACAACTAGAAAAAGGAAAATGGTCAACTTAAGTTCCTGCCAGGCGGTTAAACATGAATCGTGTTAGGTTGGTTGTTTATGATCGATTTAAGGCTGTTCTTGTTCTGGTGTAATTCCTATGTGGATTGCATATTCTTGGATTAACAAAAGTATCTCACTGTGGCTGTACACTCAAAGACCCTTTCATCTGTATGATATCTGATTTCAGCTCTCTATTTAGATCAATTATTTTTTCATGTACAAAGTGGGACCCATGCCACAACACCCATTTGGTGTGATGGATACGAAATGACGCTAAAAGGATTGACAGTCATTTTTTTGACTGTCTCAACTTTCATATGGTTGTGATGGATAAAACAAATGACTGTCACAACGCTAAAAGAGTTGACACAGTCATTTCTTAACTTCAGCATCGTACTTAGATCGACGAATATTGAAGTTTGAAATCTAAGCATTATGACAATCATTATGATTTTAACTTCCGAATCGTCAACTTTTCTTCTCTGAGCAGCCTACCTCTCCAGCCTATGAAGTGTATGGATCAAATTTGATTCATAACTCTCTAGCATTTAGTTTATACACTGATTTTTTTGATAGAGTAAAAACACGGTCCAAAAAGCTGCTAAGTATGAGATCTGTTTGCGTTTGTTACTTTTATCTCGTCAGAAATTATATGGCTGTCATCATTGCATCATTGGCAGATATGACGTGTCTGTGTCCCAAATGCCTACCCTTCTGGAGCACCTGATGTCACTGTCGATTTTGTTATGGGAGTTCACACTGTCAGTGCTCTAGTTTTAAATCAATATGTAAAATATTAGTTTTGTCTTCGTAAGTGATGTTTGTGCTACAGATTTGTCCTTGTAAATGTTTAATTACTATAGAGATTTACAAAAGTTTTTCAAAATTTTACCATGATTATGTTTGAGGGTAAAAAAAAGAAAAACGTACAATAGATTCCAATATGTTTTGTCTAAGGGTTAGAAAATGACACATTCCAATCTGCTACAAAATCTATCTTTCAAAACAATATATGCCTCACTGATAGTGTGACGGGTGTCGATAGTACGGCAGCACATGCTAACCCATTTCGGAGCACCTGATGTCACTCCCGGTTTTCATGGGATTGTTGCTGTCTCACGTCCTTATTTTGTCTTTGTTTTTCTCTGTTGGTGTTTTTGCCATGTCTTTGGACTTTGATTTTTGTGGTCATCTCGTTCCTTGATTCTTCGGTGTCTACTGCGGATGTTTGCAACACTTACTTGCTTTGTAATAGCGACAACCCTACAAAGGGTTGTGTCAGTCACAAACTGTTTGTTACAGTAGAAAAATGTATTCGTAAAAGGTAAAACGTTTTGACACAACCTACGGATATAATGTAACAAACACAATTTAACTGTGACAGTTAAAAATTTTGACTGACACAACGTTTGCAGTCATTTTGATGGTCATTGTCAGTCATATTTTGTCTTTCATGAATATAAATTTACTGTCAATGGTTTTTACTGTCATTGTTTTGTCCAATAGTATTCATAGTAAATTGGTTATTTTTTTTATTTATTTCAATTGGACAGATGCCGCAGCTGTTGGACTTAGTCCCCGACTGTATTCATCAACCAAGGAGTCAGTTTTTCAATTGGACAGATGCAGGTGCAGGTGGTCTTAGTCCCCGACGGTATTCACCAACCCAGTAACTAGTATTTCAATTGGACATATGCCGCTGCTGGTTGACTTAGTCCATAAGGGTATTCACCATGCAACCCAGTAGCCAGTATTTAGATTGAAAGATGCCGCTGTCGGTGGATTAAGTCCCCGAAGCATTCACTGAGCCAGTGGCCAGTATTTTTCGGTTTGTTGTCTGAAGTTGTTGAAATGGCCATCTGTAGAAACAATTTATAATAAATTGGTTATTTTGTTATTTATTTCAATAAGACAGATACCTCAGCTGTTGGACTTAGTCCCAAAGGGTATTCACAACCTGTATTTTGTTGCTGGTCCGAAAACCAATTTCATTTGAACTTGCAACATCTATATTTGAACTTGATTTTGTATAAAAGTAAGCGTATATTTCATGCACAGCTCTGTCCTTGGCTAATTTCGATTTTTATACTTAGATGTGAAAAAGAAAGGAAATGTTGTATACATTAAGGAGAAAACATCACATCTCCAGGTTAAAACGACCCAAAACAAAGCATCAAGGGGTAACCATATGGTCTTCAACACATTGACGAACCTCACAGTATATAGCAAGCCCTAGACGGCCCAAAACAAGTAAAAAGTGAATAAATTAATAGAAATAAACCACAAAGAATATCAAGACTCTAAAATCTATAAGAAGACAAGGACAAGCCAATGACCAACATATTGATTACTTGGGACAGGCGCAAAATTGCAGTGGGGTTAAGTACGTTTTCTTGGATCCAAACCCTCCCCAATGTATGATGAATGGCTAAAAATGAAATACACAAAAAGACTCACAGTGAAATCAAACTAGTAAAAAGGTCCAACTTATCAGACGAGTATCTTTGCAATGAAGTGCATAAAACATGAAGACAATACACACGGGTACTGCTCACAGTTACTGACAACTAGCTAAGGACATACATGATGTTTACTATTTGTGTTCTATAACCATTTTTACCCACATCTAGGTTATTATCTTATCAATATCTTGATTTAATCTGCACTTAATGACATACGTTGTCGAAATGGTTATCTGTAGAAACTAAATCTATAGTAATTTTATTCTTTGGTATTCATCACATAATCTCATCATCTTTTAATGTTGGCCTACTTCTGCATGTTACCAGTATAACGAATGTTCCATGAAGTAAAATCTATCCTTATCCTTTTAGGATAATCACCACCGTATTGTTCTTGTTTTATGTCCTCAAAGTGACGTCGAGATGAAAATCGGCAATTTTTCTATTTCATTCTGATGTTTGCATTCCATGTCAACTAACATTTAAAGGTTACTTTTTCAAATTATACTAACAACTTGTAGGCAGCCGTGTATATTTCTCTACGAATGATTAATTTATTTCAATACTCCGATTCGTTTAAAAAATAAAATGCAAGTTATTTTTATGTTTGTTATTTTTCACTATAGTTACTACTTGCATGTCGTTTGGCAATGTTAATTAATAAAATCATATCCATGTTTTAAACAGATAAGTGGAAGGAATTTTAATTTGTACCTCATGTTTTATTGACTCGATTTTCCCTAAAAATTACCTTTTTCGTAAAGCATATTCAGAAATAGTTATCACACGAGGACGCGGTGTGTCTGTATAAGATCACCCCGACGGCCGGAGGCCAGAGTAGTGAGAGTAGTATATCGGGGCCGTTCAGATCCATTTTGGCGAGGTGCCCCATAGTGCATTCTTTGTAAAATATTTTAGGGGCACCTCGACAGTAAGTCAAAAAGTCCCTTCAAATTCCGGTTCCGGAGATCGTTTCCGAGAAGTGTAATGAATCTACCATATTTAGTATGTCGCTGACCTTTGGTCTCTCAACACCTATGTCTTGCCTTAAGCTTTGGTCTCATTTGTCTATTGCCATTGGTCATGTGCTGTTAAAAAGTCAGATATCGGTTTCGCCCTACCTCAATTCAAGGTTCTTTTATTAGTCTCGCCCTACCCAATTCAGAATTCTTTTATTAGTCTCGCCCTATCTCAATTCAAGGTTCTTTTATTGGTCTTATCTTTGATCTCATGCTAACCCTAACCCCAACCTTTAACCTTACACTTATCCTCGCACTAACCCTATCTTTTTTTGTTATGTAATGTTGTATATGTTCAGATATGCCATGATTTACCCTAACCCCTGACCTTAACTTTTATTCTGACCCTGGTCATTGTATTTTATATGTCATGTTCTCTAAGCCATACTTTAACCCTTTTTTATTCTAACCCTAGACATTATGCATTATATATTATTTATGTTGTGTTTCTTAAGTCCTTATACACACTTTTCCTGATTTCGTTGTCTTTTGTTCATGACTAACTCTAACTATCTTTTTGTTATTCTTTCTGTACCCCTTTTTAAAAGTTACTTCTGCTTTTATCCAATGATATCCTTAAGCTTCCTTTTTTCCACCTTAACCTAAGTTGCTATGACAACTTTTAATTTTTTATTTGTTTTTCTTTTGTTTGTTTGTTTGTTTTTTGTTTGTTTTGTTTTGTTTTGTGTTTTTTTATGTTTGTTTGCTTATTTGCATATTTATTTATTCATTAATATTTGTTTATTTTTATTTATTCATCTATTTTTTTGTTTTTGTTTTGGTTTTTGTTGTTTTGTTCTTTGTTAGATCTTCTGAGCGTATTCTTCTTTTAGGCATTAAAATGAACAACAGAATATTAACATACATACATTTTATTATCTCCGTCATTAGATAGTCACGGGTCGCAGTGCCTAATGCTATCTTTACAGTGTTTAATATCCATAAGGTAATGTACAATAATCAGTCATGATGATTCTTTTGTCAAACACTAGTCTATAATCTTTACTTTGATGGATGGATAGTAATCTCTTCTTGTCTCTAATAATTCTAAAATCATCGGTGACGGTCTTCACATCGTCTCTTTGCTTAGTGACCATATTTTTTATGGTATCAAAGTTGATGATCAGAGAGTTCATGTAGTTAAGGCTGATTCCTCGCACTTTAGATATGGTGGTATTCATGTTCTTATCGGGTCTGACTAACTTGTAAGCGAAGTGTTTGGGTCCTCCAGTCACAAACTCTGTAATTGTGTTATCTGGTACTTCATCCGTGAGATCTCCTAAGTAGTCTCCTAATTCGGGTTTCCACTCTCCAGGTTGTCAACCCAATCAATATTACATCATTTAAAAAGGTTAAGGTACCAGAATTCCTTGTTTTAATACAGAATCCAATGAATGCCATGTCACGTTCAAGGATTTACATGTCAACAGTATTCCAGAAATTCTAAAAACACTACAGATATTGTTCGCCTCCATTGTATCAGAATTAACTAGTGGGATGAAGGAAGAAGATTTAGTTCAAATGACACTTGAATGTAAGGATTTGGATTTTCCTGTCCGATTACCCTTCATGAAAGTTCGACAAATTTCAGGAGAGCCCCTGCTTGTAGAAATAGAGAAGGTCCTTCAATCAAACGAACAATTCACTTTGGACCAGGGCGTTAAAATTAATGTTTCCCATGTGAATTTACCAAATGGTGGAGTCGGAAAAAAGTGATTACGTGGACACGGAAAGGTTTTTGAAAGAGAAGAAATGTTTCATTCAGATAAGAAACGATGATGATTTATGCTGTGCCAGGGCCATCGTAACAGCCATAGCCAATATTGATGGACATCCCCAGTGGAATTCTATTCGCCAAAGTAAATATATTCAGAAGGAGTTAGCAGTTGAACTACACGAAAACGCCGACGTACCGTTCATGAAATGTGGAATCGACCAAGTTAAACAATTCCAGAATTTTCTAACTGACTACCAAATACATGTGGTTGCCCAGGAACATTTTAATGGTATTATTTACCATGGACCCTCAGCTGAGAAGAAAATATTTTTGTATTATCATGATAACCATTTTGACGTTATTACCAGTATGACTGCTTTTTTGAGTTGCATTTACTATTGTACCGATTGTCATAAAGGATATGATCATAAAGAACATGTGGTCAACAATGTATGTTATTGCTGTCATAAAATTCACGATCAAACCAAAGATGTCGAATGGATACTTTGTACCGATTGTGGACGGTATTTTAAAGGATCAACATGTTTTGATCTTCACCAACAGATGACGTCAGCGGGAAACTCGACGTAAGCTACGTATTATAAATGCCAGAGCTGTGGACAAACCGTGAATAAACGTATGGGAGATCATACTTGTGGAAATGTCTATTGTAAAGTATGTAAAGATTACTATCCATCGGGACATCAGTGTTATATATTACCCGTAAATGACAACAATGAACAAAAGAAACAAACTTTTATTTTCTTTGATTTTGAATGCACTCAAGATGATAAGATTCAGTGTGATGAAGGATACTCACCCGACGACAACGATAGGTGCACTCATTGTAAAACATCAACGTGTGGAGCGTTAGAACACAAGCCTAATTTATGTGTCGTACAAAAAGTATGTTCAATCTATGAATCAAAACGTGGATAAAAATAGTTTGTGTCAAATGTGTGGAAAAAAAACGAATTAATATTCGCAGGACCCAACACAACTGAAGACTTTTGTAAATGGCTGTTTTCCGGTCTCAATACTGGAGCTACTGTTATTGCACATAACTTTAAAGGGTATGATTCGTTACCCATACTAGGATATTTGTATCAGCACGGAGTCAAACCAACCATCATAGCCAATGGAACCAAGGACATGTTTATTGAAGTACCCGGATGTCGTATTCGTATGATAGATTCTATCAACTTCTTACCCGTGGCTTTAGCCGAAATACCCAAGATGTTTGGATTGACGGAACAGAAGAAAGGATATTTCTCACACTTATTCAACATGAAGACCAATCAAACCACCATACTGAATCATCTACCGGATGTGGGATTTTATCAGCCCGATAGAACGAAACCTAAAGACAGAGACACCTTCTACCAATGGTACGTGACCAATTACCAACAACCCTTCCATTTTCAAAACGAACTATTGAGTTACTGTAGATCTGATGTGGATATTTTGAGAAGAGCCTGTCTAAAATTCCGTGAATTGTTTCTAGAGATGTCATCTACTAACGGACAGAGAGGAATCGATCCATTTCAACAATGTATCACAATAGCGTCTGCCTGTAATTTGGTGTTTAGACAGAAATTTCTACAGCCCGATACCATCGGTATTATTCCTGCAAATGGATACCGCCCCTATGAGAAACATTCATTTAAAGCCATGCAGTGGATCAAATACCTATCGAAAGGAAGGAGTCCGTATACAGCACGCTGAAAATGGTGGAGAGAAACAAATTGGAGCCTACAAAGTGGATGGTTACTACGAGAACGAAAACGGAAAATATGTGTTAGAGTTAAATGGAAAGTTCTGGCATGGCTGTTTACACTGTTATAGCGCTACCACCGTAAATCCCGTCAACGGCATGACCATGAGCGACTTACATCAACGTACTATAGAAAAAAACGGTATTTGGAAGATCAAGGTTATATCTACATAGGTAAATGGGAATGCGAGTTTGATAAAGAGGTCCAGGACAATGATGAATTAAGACACTTTCTTCAGCAATCCCAGATGATCACTCCTGTGGAACCCAGAGATGCTTTTTATGTTGGAAGAACGGAAGCCTTTACGTTGTACAAAGATACGTCGAATGGTGGATCCATTGATTATTATGATGTGACGTCGTTATATCCTTACATTAATAAAGCCGGTAAAAACCCGATTGAACACACATCATAACCGAAAACTTCACTGATATTCAACACTACGAAGGATTGATCAAATGTCAAGTGATCCCACCCAGAGGACTCTACATTCCAGTACTACCAGCGAAGATCAACAACAAGTTATCATTTCCGTTATGTAAAACCTGTGCGGAATCGAATCAACAAACACCGTATGAACATACCGATGATCAACGAGCACTGACTGGGACGTGGGTGACGGACGAAGTGAAAAAAGCTGTGGAAAAAGGATATATAATTCGACAGATCTATGAAGTGTGGCACTTTGAGACAGATCAATGATTCCATTGGAAAGACCGGTGGTCTTTTCACCGAATATATCAATACTTTTCTTAAAATGAAACAAGAAGCCAGTGGTTGGCCCGCGTGGTGTGACACCGAAGATAACAAGTGGAAGTATATTCGAAACTACCATGAAAAGGAGGGTATACTCCTGGACTATAATGACATTAAGAAAAATCCTGGGTTGAGATCATTAGCTAAACTCATGTTAAATAGCTTTTTGGGAAAACTCGGACAAAGAAGCAACTTACCCCAAATCAAATATGTGAGTGAACATGTGCACTATTTCGATATGTTTACCAGTGACCAAATTATCGTCATGAGTATGAAAAAGAAAGGAAATGGGGTAAATGTCAAGGAGACAACATCCCATATCCAGGTTAAGACGACCAAAAACAAAACATCTAGGGGTCACCATATGGACTTCAACACAATGAGGAACCTCACACCATATAGTAAGTCCTAAATGGCCCCGAAAAGGTAAAAAAGTGAATAAATCAATGGAAACAAACCACATCCAATAACCCAAATATCAAGAAACTAAAATTTTATAAGAAGAAAAGGGCAAGCCAATGACCAACATATTCCTGACTTGGGACAGGCGCAAAAATTGCGGTGGGGTTAAACTCGTTTTCTTGGATCCAAACCCTCCCCTATGTGTGGTGAATGGCTAAAAATAAATACACAAAAAGACTCACAGTAAAAATCAAACTAGAAAAAAGTCCAACTTATCAAGACGAGTACCCTTACAATGAAGTACATAAAACATGAAGACAATACATACAGGTACTGTCCGGACAAATGCTCGCAGTTACTGACAGCTAGCTAACGACATAATTTCTGTTGACTATGATATCAAGCCTTCTTACATATGAAATTTGAATTGAAATACTTCTAAATAGATTTGGTATAACAACATCATCAATTATGAAAGAAGAACATGATATTGTGCAATGCCAAATACTGCCAATATAAAAAATTGTTTAAATTTAGTTATGGTGTAAAGCGTTTAGGAGATGATCAATATTTTTGCCAACAAAAACCAGAAGTAAAGATTTAACAACAATGCTGTATTTATTGAGTGTTTATCCCGTCAATGATGAGATGGTGGAATTTAGATACCAGTATAAAGAAGAGTTTGTGGGCGTACTAATGTCGTCATTGCTGCTTTTACAACCGCTCAAGCCAGTTTAAAATTGTACAGTTATTTGGAGAAGTTGGACAGGCGAGCCTTATATGCCGATACCGATTCTATTGTTTATACATCTCAACCTGGAGAGTGGAAACCTGAATTAGGAGACTACTTAGGAGATCTCACGGATGAAGTACCAGATAACACAATTACAGAGTTTGTGACTGGAGGACCCAAACACTACGCTTACAAGTTAGTCAGACCCGATAAGAACATGAATACTACCATATCTAAAGTGCGAGGAATCAGCCTTAACTACATGAACTTTGATACCATAAAACATATGGTCACTAATAAAAGAGACGATGTGAGGACCGTTACCGATGATTTTAAAATTATTAGAGACAAGAAGAGATTACTATCCATCCATCAAAGTAAAGATTATAGACTAGTGTTTGACAAAAGAATCATGACTGATTATTGTACATTACCTTATGGATATTAAACACTGTAAAGATAGCATTAGGCACTGCGACCCGTGACTATCTAATGACGGAGATAATAAAATGTATATATGTTAATATTCTGTTGTTTATTTTAATGCCTAAAAGAAGAATACGCCTAGAAGATCTAACAAAGAACAAAACAACAAAAACCAAAATAAAAAAAAAAATAGATGAATAAATAAAAATAAACAAATATTAATGAATAAATAAATATGCAAATAAACAAACAAACATAAAAAAAACCCACAAAACAAAACAAAACAAAAACAAAAACAAACAAACAAAAGAAAAACAAATAAAAATTAAAAGTTGTCATAGCAACTTAGGTTAGGGTTGAAAAAAGGAAGTTTAAGGATATCATTGGATAAAAGCAGAAGTAACTATTAAAAAGGGGTACAGAAAGAATAACAAAAAGATAGTTAGAGTTAGTCATGAACAAAAAAAGATAGTTAGAGTTAGTCATGAACAAAAGACAACGAAATCAGGAAAAGTGTGTATAAGGACTTAAGAAACACAACATAAATAATATATAATGCATAATGTCTAGGGTTAGAATAAAGGGTTAAAGTATGGCTTAGAGAACATGACATATAAAACACAATGACCAGGGTCAAAATAAAAGTTAAGGTTAGGGGTTAGGGTAAATCATGGCATATCTGAACATATACAACATTACATAACAAAAAAAGTGCGAGGTTAAAGGTTGGGGTTAGGGTTAGCATGAGATCAAAGATAAGACCATTAAAAGAACCTTGAATTGAGATAAGGTGAGACTAATAAAATAATCCTGAATTAGGTAGGGCGAGACTAATAAAAGAACCTTGAATTGAGATAGGGCGAAACCGATATCTGACTTTTTAACAGCACATGACCAATAGCAATAGACAAATGAGACAAAAGCTTAAGGCAAGACATAGGTGTTGAGAGACCAAAGGTCAGCGACATACTAAATATGGTAGATTCATTACACTTCTCGGTTCCGGAACGGAAACGATCTCTGGAACCGGAATTTGAAGGGACTTTCTGACTTACTGTCGAGGTGCCCCTAAAATATTTTACGAAGAATGCACTATGGGGCACCTCGCCAAAATGGATCTGAACGGCCCCGATATACTACTAATGAGCTTATACAGGCACACCAAGTCCGAGTCTGATAACTGATTTACATTTCAGGTAATTTATCAAGCGAAGAAAAGACATTATTAAAAGAATGTCATGAAATAAATATTCCAAACTATAATTATTATATATATATCCTTATTGTGCCCCACAACGATTCTTGATATACGATTTTCTAACACCAAAAGTCCAGCAAGTTCGTGGTGTAGAGGGTAGATAGAATTCAAGTAAAACGACCCAGCTGGTTCGAATCCCACAATGTCATTTTTTAACGTTTTAAATCTTTATCTTTAAATCTTTATCTTTAAATAAAAAATTTTATGGATAGTAAATTGTAAAATTTTACTTAGTCTAAAACAACTGAGCAGTTCTCAAAATCTGGCCTTGACAAAAACAAAAAAGGTAACTAAAGAATATCCATTGTTCTAACTATGGTAGGATTGTTGGGATGATCCGACTCAGATCACCCCAGTTAGAACAAAAGAGCTGGGATGTAATAGCAGTCCTCGTTAATATTCTTTTTTTTTTTGTTATTTCAAGTCAATATCTTTAGTACGGGTGTTAGTTTATTATAAGTGATGATTTGGATATGAATTGTATCAAGATAAGATAAGATAGATAAGTTTTATTTCCAATCAAGTTATCTTTAAGGTTTCAAGTTCAATTGGTGCATAGATCTTCCCAAAACCTTAAATTCCTGGAATTCTTCAAATGCTTACATCCTTATACTTATATTTGATATTTTTACTGCTTATGGCCCGCAAAAGTCACAAAAATGTGGCCAATCTAGTATTTCGCACCAAAACTTTGGTTTCCGCACGAAATACCAGGAGTATCGCTCGAAAACTGCAGTTTAATTTATAATAGCAAAATACATATAATAGATAGTAATAACAAAAGTTGAATAAGAAAAAGAATTATAAGATATAAACAGAAATATTTATTATTGTAACGCAGAGCGTTACAGATGTCCACCAAACGAACATTGTGCATCCTATTCGTAGCACCTCTCATTTTCCAGTATTTCTAAGTTTCAAAGGCAACGGTAACCATTTTGAAAAAATCCGAGGCTTAAAATCATTCGTACACATTCGCAACCTTCATGTAAATTTTTATCCGATTCCTCGGTATAACGCATTATTGTGACTGTCATGTGACCTGCATAGTTTTTAGCGAGAGAACTGTCTTTGTACGAAAACTGCAGTTTCTGATCGGTGCCAGATTTGGGATTTCAATCGAAATTGCTTATTACAGTTTTAGCCAATGCGAAACGAGAAAGGAAAACCACTATCAAGGTACATCGACACCAATACACGGCGCATTCGATTGGCGCATTTGCGATACAGTATGTGGAATTGACTTGATTTTCAAGCCGGAATATTCCTTATTTGGCCTTTTCATTGTGACGTAATAAAAGAGTGTCATACATTTTCCCACGAATTACCTCCCTTTTCCCGTAAATATTTTCTATTTCGTTTACTATATGAAATATATCTCTTAATCAAACGGTGACATGTATATTTTTTAAGCTCAACATATAGCTGAAGTATATATCTCTGAAATATCAAAAAATTAAACAAATCTATCTGATATTTATTTCATATGAAAGCTAAACATAAGCATGTTCTCACAATTCCCTATGTATTCTTTGTAAATATTGCTGAAAAATACTGAAATTGGCCTGATTTTCTAAACCTGATAACAGAAAAAGATGATCGGTGACATATCATTTTTATTTTAATTTTTGAACAAATGGACTAAGACCTACAAAATATCTTAAAATAAAAAATTATGTCTGATATTTCCCTTTAAAGCTTAACTGTTGTTTCCTCTACCGGATTTGACTTTACCACCGGATTTGACATGTTCAACACGGCGGGTGTCTTATAAGAAGCAGGAGATGCTAACTCTACCGGTGCACCTGACCTCACCCATGGTTTTTTATTGGGTCCGTGTTGTTCATCCTTGTGTGTGTGTGTCTTCATTTTTCTTTTCTGTGCCGTACCCATGTTGTGTCTGTGTTTTTGCCCCCCTTTTTGTTTCTGGTGTTGCCATTGTCCTTCGATTGTTCGCTTTTGGATTGACTTACTTTATTAGGCTCGAACTACCTTAAGTAACATAAGCTCATCCAATCAGAAACGGAACCGTTATTCAGAGTCATTTATCCTGTTTACAGCTTATAATTCTTTTCTTTTATCGTTATAGGTAGCAATGAAATAGGGTGATGCTTGTAACGATTTTGGGGTGGATAAAAATTGTTTTTATAATTTTGGGCGCTTTATTTTCAAGTTCTCACTGTTTGGGATATATTCATTACAGTAAATCTGGTCACTAAAGTAAATGCCGGGAACAAATGTCCTATGTCTGTAAGTACTGTAAAGTAGTTTTTTTTAAGTTATATATGCACTACTTGAATATTAGAATAAATAAGATGCTGAAAGTAAGATTTTCTGCAGTTTAAAACCACTCAAAATTGCCAAAATGATTGTTTTATTTTTAACGTTACTTTATTATTTAAATTTTATAAATTCAAGCATTAATAAAGTAAGAGGTATTTGTCTGTGGTAGTCTTTAAGAATGACCAAAACAATAATGTTTTTTTGGAAAATGTTATTTCAAAATATCCTTTCAAATGAGTTTTATACATTGTGATATACTAATTTCACGAATTTGAGCAAAACGGGATTTTGAAATTTAGAATTTTTGGTGTGTGGTTTCACTCACTCTCTAAATTGACCAAGATAATTCACTTTGAAATGCTTCATGATATCCTCGCTCTTGCTTCGGTATTCCTCCATTGGAGATGTGGGTTTATTACTACTCAAAAAGGGATGTTCACAACTTGAAAGTCAAAATTATCACGTTTGTCATCAAGTTTGGCCTGTACTGTCCCGAGTTTTCAATTTAAAGGTATAGGTCCAGGAATGATGCTGATGTTAGTGTATCAGTTGTCTCCTCAATGTCTACTTTATTTAGGTAAAAGAGGTAAAAGAGGTGAAGAAAATTCTTAAAACGGGGATTGTTTAAAGCTTAAACATCATCTATGTAACGAATACTGAAATTAAAGGGCCTGGCTAGATTTTTCTCTTTCTTCTGGACTAGCTGTTGTATGAACTTGGCTTCATACAAGTATACAAAAAAAATCTGCCAGGAGTTGCGCACAATAAGTCCTCGATTATCTTGTCTATTGGAAAACATGTCTTCAAAAATCGACAAAATTATTGCCAATTAAAAAATTCCAGCATTGCAACTACAACTTCCTCAGTACACTAATTAATGAAATCGGCGTGGTTTTTGACAAAATACATGTGTATGTTTTTTCTTAACCCATTACAAAATATGAGTATCTTTTTTCACCCTTTTTGGTGTAAGAAGACTGATAAATGTTTGGTGCAAAGTCTTGAAAAATCAAATGTTTTCTAATAAATCCTTAGAGTTTTTGAGAACCCACATCTGATTAACACCATTTGTTAAGTATGTTTTTTTCACAGTATATCTTGAGACCATATTTGAGTGTGGTGAGTAAAGGAGTTTTGTAGTGCAGTTGAAGACCGAGCACTGTACTTTTCCTTGTAAGGACATGTTTTTGATAGTCCAATTAAAAAGTCTTCATGCGAACTATAATATCTGTAACAAAAACTTTAATATCAATGTTTAGTTTTGTCTTTTGTCTTTCATTTGTGCATTTTTTTGTACAGTCCCTTTGTGAATTGTAGACTTGCATTGTAAATTTCTGCTATTCTAGGTGTTTCCTGTTATTATTTCCCTTTTTAATTTGACGTATTTGAAAATGTTTTGACATGTGTTATTTGAACGCTGTTAAAAGCTTTAAGGTGGTTCGGTAGTATTCCGCCATTTTGTTTTCATGTTTATTGCTTTGATAGGTATTTTTATTAAAGAAATATACAAGCATTTTAAAATTTGGACAAATCGTTGAAAAATTTCGCTGAAAACACAAATTATTGGCCTATTTCTCTTAGTCTATCATTCATTTTAGACGAGAAATTCAGAATAGAAAAAAGAAGGGAAACGGGGAATGTGTCAAAGAGACAACGACCCAAAGGGGAGTAATAACAACTCAAACCCACCATAAGATCTTCAATGAACGGTGATAAAATAGTATTTATACTGTAAAATTCTTTGAAATGAAAATTTAAACAAGGGAGGTCATTTCAAAAAAATATTTTACAAAGAAATCACTATGAAAATTTTGATTTTGTGAAATAATTACATGATAATGTCCGTGACCTCCATTTTTGTTATCGTTTTTAGAAAATTGATGCGCGAGCTAGCAATATATAAAATTAATCGAAATTCTCATGGATTTAACTTGAATAATTTTTAATAAATGATAATTTTCCTTAACATTTCAACTAAAAATTCTCCATTTTCGGTGAATGATTGTGAGTTTATATGGCCCGTGATCCCCATTTTTTATTTTATTTTTTGGAAGTTCAATTTTTAAAGTTTAATTGTGCCAACTATTGAAAAATTCTGATGGATTTTAGTTAGTCCCCCGAACCACCTTAATCTCTCCTATATACATGTATAAAGAGACTATTTTCTTTATTGATACGCTAATCACCGAAATTTGTATTATATTCGCAAATTATTGATAAAATAATGTCTATTTAGCTCTTAATAAAGTTGCATTGGTTCTCACTTTGACCAAAAAGGTGATCAAAAATCATTTTTTCTGTCTCACCTTAAGCAATAAACACAATTAATGAAGGAAAGATAACAGGAAACACTTACATGTCACAATCATTCATAAAACTGCACAAGAAAAACAATAAAATGACAAAAGACAAACATAGATAACGATAGGAACTCGGGATAGCCGGACTTGGTACCGGCACTAGCAACAGCCAGCGGTAGGGTTAAACCGGTTTATGGGTACCTAAACCTCCCCTCTCTCGATCCGGTTTCCCTGTAGTAAAATAAACATACAAATAAAACCCAATACAGATGGCCAATAACTCCAAGTCCACAATCTTTAAAAGGAAAGAAAAAGACAAAAGGTAATTTAGACTGATGGGTCAAGGAGTACTAGCCGCTAAACTGCCGGCTAGCTCAAGGAGCCTAGTCTGCTGGTAAAACACTGTCGCACTACGGAATAATAATCAAATTCAAAACTTCCAGAAGGGTTTGTAAAGAATCATCATGGATTTCAGTAGACATCGACAGTATCAGTGAGAGGCCAGTATAATTGTAAAATCTTCAGGTCACTGGATCCCAAAGCCAATTTAACGGAATCATGAAGAATATCCGATCAATATCCGCTATTACGTAAAGAATGTAAATTATATAGTATACGTCTCAGTTTTTCTGGATTTTTTTTATCAGTTTTTGACCTTTTTTTCACAACATTTCCGTAAAAACGAGGGTGAGAAATGCCATTAGTAATAAGCTTTTTTCGAGTCGCATTATATTTAGATATCAGATGTTCATATCTTCGATAAAACTTCTTAAATGTGTTAATCAGTCTATGAAATCTGTAACCTTGTTGCAATAGTTTGGATGTGATAGTAAGTTTTCGTTCATTAAAGTCGTCAAGAGTGGATAAGACGCGTGCGAATCGTACCAGCTGAGATATATACACCCCGTATGATGGCGCTAGAGGAACGTCGCCATTAATTAAAAAATTTTCAGGTCATTGGATCCCAAAGCAAATTTAACGGAATCATGAAGAATATCCGATCAATATCCGCTATAACGTAAAGAATGTTGGTTATATAGTATACGTCTCAGTTTTTCTGGATTTTTTTTATCATTCTTTGACCTTTTTTCACAATATTTCCGTAAAAACGAGGGTGAGAAATGCCCTTAGTTATAAGCTGTTTTCGAGTCGCATTATATTTAGATATCAGATGTTCATATCTTCTATAAAACTTCTTAAATGTGTTTATCAGTCTATGAAATCTGTAACCTTGTTGCTATAGTTTGGATGTGATAGTAACTTTACGTTCATTAAAGTCGTCAAGAGTAGATAAGACGCCTGCGAATCGTACCAATTGAGATATATACACCCCGTTATGGCGCTACAGGAACGTCGCCATTAATTGTAAAATCTTCAGGTCATTGGATCCCAAAGCCAGTTTAACGGAATCATGAAGAATACCCGATCATTATCTGCTATTACGTAAAGAATGTAAGTTATATAGTATACGTTTCAGTTTTTCTGGATTTTTTTATCATTTTTTTACCTTTTTTCACAACATTTCCGTAAAAACGAGGGTGAGAAATGCCCTTAGTAATAAGCTGTTTTCGAGTCGCATTATATTTAGATATCAGATGTTTATATCTTCTATAAAACTTCTTAAATGTGTTTATCGGTCTATGAAATCTGTAACCTTGTTTCAATAGTTTGGATGTGATAGTAAGTTTACGTTCATTAAAGCCGTCAAGAGTAGATAAGACGCGTGCGAATCGTACCAGTTGATATATATACATCCCGTATGATGGCGCTACAGGAACGTCGCCATCAAGAAAAGGGAAATTAGTTATTGTGAAATCAAAATCATCCCTATTATCATAAATTTTAGTTTTCAGTTCTTGTGGGTAAATGAGGTCGACATAGTCTAAAAACTGGGGACTGTCAATAGAAAGGATAACGTCGATATACCTGCTGTTATCGTTGAAAATTGAAAAAAAAGTTGATCACGGTTTTGTATGGTTCCATCCTGTAGTTTTTACATAAAGTCCCGTTCGTTACAGAGCAGGAAAAGATCTGCAATGAGATGTGCACAGTTTGTACCCATGGGAATTCCAATGATCTATTGATAGACGATGTTGCCGAAACGAATAAAATGTTATCTAGCAAAAGATTCAGTGCCTTAATCATGTCATCGCATGTCCAGAAAAAATGATTTTTGTAAGTGATTTTAGAGAGGAATCCTTGCTTATTATTACAACAAATGAATTGTAGACCAGAAAAATTGAAAATTTTTAATGGAAGGATATGGAGTAAATGAACATGAGACTATAACACATATGTTAACTCCAACTGCAATAATTTTAATGAACTGTATGGCCATTTCGGAAATTAATTCATCAGCAGCACTAGAAAGACCATTTAATAAGTTGTCCCAATTTAGATTTAATCAATTTATGTGAAAGGGTTGTGTAAAGTGTAGAAAAATCATAACTGTCAATAGACGAAAATGGTCTTTGTATTGGTTTTAGTTTATCTAAAACTTCAATGAAATTTTTTACACTCCAAAAATAATTTACATCAGAGTTTTGATAAGTTTTTTCGCAGTATTTGATAACTAACTCTGCAATACAAGTAAATGCACTCGTTAAATGGATAGATAAATTAGTGGTAGAACAGTTACTCGATGTCGAATTAATCGATGTTTGTAGGGATTTTTTTTAAGCTTAGGAACCCAGTAAATAGTAGGCAAGGTGTTGCCTTTAGGTAGAACTTGGAGCATATCTGTAACTCTCTAGTGCTGTTTGGTTAACGTTTTTGTCAAAATTAGTACGTTCGAAAGTGTCAGACTTTGCCAATTCATTTTGTTAGAGACCAATATTATATTTCTTTCAAATAACTAAATACCGATGTTACTGTGAATTTAAATTCCGCATATGCGCATTTCGACAACTTATGTCTCTTCAGTGCAGATAAGATCTAAATGTTTGGAAGACCATAAACTCAAAGATGTTTAAAGCTGAAAGAGAACACATAACCAATATGATCTAAATGTAAAGCCAAAAGAAGCTAAGGACAGAGCTTTGCATGAGGGAGATACTCCTTAGATTTCAACAAAATTTACAAAAATTAGATATTGTAAGATTTCAAATGGAATCGGCTTTCGGGTCAGCACCGAAGTACTAACTACTGGGCTGGTGAATATCCTCGGGGACTAACAGTCCACCAGCAGTGGCATCGACCCAGTGGTAACAAATAACTAAATACCGAAGTTACTGTGAATTAAAATTCTGCATATGCACATTTCGACAACTTATGTCTCTTCAGTGCAGATAAGATCTAAATGTTTGGAAGACCATAAACTCAAAGATGTTTAAAGCTGAAAGAGAACAAATAACCAATATGATCTAAATGTCAAGCCAAAATTAGCTAAGGACAGAGTTTTGCATGAGGGAGATACTCCTTAGATTTCAACAAAATTTACAAAATTAGATATTGTAAGATTTCAAATGGAATCGGCTTTCGGGTCAGCACCGAAGTACTGACTACTGGGCTGGTGAATATCCTCGTGGACTAATAGTCCACTAGCAGTGGCATCGACCCAGTGGTAACAAATAACTAAATACTGAAGTTACTGTGAATTTAAATTCTGCATATGCGCATTTCGACAACTTATGTCTCTTCAGTGCAGATAAGATCTAATAATAGCAACGTGGTTGGAGGCTCTATTGACTGGTACAAATACATATTTATTGTTAAGATCTTTTAATCTTAACTTCATTCTGTTTACAGACAGCTTAGACGGTGACTTTCTATAATTATCTTTATAAAAAACTTATTCTGTTGGTGACTTTTGTAATAATTCTATATTTGAACAAATTGAGTGCGTGTTTGTCTGCACTTTTTCGTTTGCACCATTTTAAACAATAATTCGGAACTGCGTCTTTAATAATATCAAAACATGCTTGCTAGATTTTCGAAGATGGGTGATATTTAGGCCCCTTTCTAAAGAATTTTCTAACTTCTTTATCATCGATGATGGTCAAGTTCTCAATACATGTCCACATGGGACATAGCGATATGGTGACGTTGAACAGTCTCAGCTGCTGGGGTAGTTCTTCCCGAAATTAGCATCACAGGTTATAGAAGAGTAATTGAAAAAAATACCTCTAGTAGTCTTTTTGTAAGAGAATGAAATGACAGGTATGTCCTGGTTGTCAAAATAAACGGGAACAAGTTTTTTTAACTTCTTGGTTGCGAAAAATGCCTGCGATGTCGATTAAATCAATTCCTTTATTTATATATTTAATTTTCAAAAAATGTTTTATATGGTCATCGGATTTGTCGATTCTCGTATAGCAGAAGGCATAAATAAATTTCGAACATTCATAGAGCGGACTATTTACAGACATTGTATCACATTCCAAAGAAATTTTGTAAAGTTGATTAACAGAAATTGAGCAAAGTTTAGTAAACAAGCCATGCCGCCCACTGTTTTTGAAAATGGTTTATAAATCTTTTAACATTTACGAGGTTTTTACGTTTGTTTTTTATGTTGTAATTCACTCTTCGGCCATGTGATCTGCTATGGCGTAATTTCATGATGTCCATGGAAGCACGCTGTTTTAAGGCTGATTTAACACTAAATTCTAATTCTAAATCCAGCATAAACAAAATAGCAAATATTTTACATGACTACTCCCGGCAGTTCCCGGAAACAGTTAAAGAATCATTGCTCGTACTTGACAGAATTTAAATTCACAGTAACTGCCGTATTTTAATTTCTGCATATGTGTATTTCGACAACTTATGTCTCTTCAATGCAGATCAAATCGAAACAATTGGAAAATCATACACCGAAAAATGTGCAAAACCTGGAAGAGAACAAGAGGTTATCAAATTGTGGATGTCGACCACAATCCACCGGATTTAACAGACCTACATCAAAACAGACTTCATGTTCATTTACTCCATATCCTTTCTATATGTAACTGTATTTGATTTTACTAATTATTCGGATTTCGTTTGTTTTTTTTTTTTTTGCATTTTAAACATTTTCTGAAACTATGGCCATACCGCTCATTCAAAGTTAACATATTTGTTATGGTCTCATGTTCATTTACTCCATATCCTTTCGTAAAATATTTAAAACAGGAGTTTGTCTTTTAATGCAGTGTGAAGTTGGTAAAACAATTACCCGTGTTAGAGATGTATGCTCTTTATTTTTCTTGGATATGGTGTACTTGTACATGAGATAATATCTCATGTGTACACTGTCCAATTAATGTAAATTCTAAAACCTAAGGTTAAACTCCCTCCATCGTAGTTTTGTCCTTAACTATATTTGATTTTACTGATTATTCAGATTTCGTTTGGTTTATGCATTTTAAACATTTTTGAAACTATGGATTTCCTTTGTTTGGATTCTAGTGCTGCTGATGAGGAATTAATTTCCGAAATGGCCATACAGCTCATTCAAATTATTGCAGTTAGAATTAACATATTTTTTATGGTCTCATGTTCACTTACTCCATATCCTTTCGTAAAATATTAAAAACAGGAGTTTGTCTTTTAATGCAGTGTGAAGTTGGTAAAACAATTACCCGTGTTAGAGATATATGCTCTTTATTTTTCTTAGATACGGTGTACTTGTACATGAGATAATATCTCATGTGTACACTTTGTCCAAATTAATGTAAATTCTAAAACCTAAGGTTAAACTCCTTCCGTCGTAGTTTTGTCCTTAACTATATTTGATTTAACTGATTATTCAGATTTCGTTTGCTTTTATGCATTTTAAACATTTTTGAAACTATGGATTTCCTATGTTTGGATTCTAGTGCTGCTGATAAGGAATTAATTTCCGAAATGGCCATACAGCTCATTCAAATTATTGCAGTTGGAATAAATATATGTGTTATGGTTTCATGTTCATTTACTCCATATCCTTTCGTAAAATATTCAATTTTAATGCAGTGTGGAGTTGGTAAAACAATTCCCGGTGTTAGAGATGTATGCTCTTTATTTTTCTTAGATATGGTGTACTTGTATATGAGATAATATCTCATGTGTACACTTTGTTCAAATTAATGTAAATTCTAAAACCTGAGGTTAAACTCCCTCCATCGTAGTTTTGACACTAACTATATTTGATTTTTACTGATTTTTCGGATTTCGTTTGGTTTCATGCATTTTAAACATTTTTTGAAACTATGGATTTCCCATGAGGAATTAATTTCCGAAATGGCCATACAGCTCATTCAAATTATTGCAGTTGGAGTTAACATATTTGTTATGGTCTCATATTCATTTACTCCATATCCCTTCGTAAAATATTCATGAAAAGTTATTTCTGAAAACGAAATAGAAGATATTTTGGACATTTTAGATACATCAAGAACGACTGAACCTGATAAATTCAGAATTTTCAAGGAAGCATCCTTGATGGTTCACATTTAAGAACGACAGGAAAAAATCTTTCGGATTTTTGCCTAGGGACCGACCATTTAACTTAAAGGGGCTATGGTTTTTTTTCTAAAAAAAATATTTTGGAGCTGATTTTATGTGAAAAATATTTTGGCTGTCCAAATGATGAAAAAAACCGTACCCCCTTTCAGGTTAAATGATCGGTTCCCTAGTATAAAATGACGGCATTTTTGTCTACTTTCCCTGAAAGCAATCAACAAATGTCGAAATGCGGATATGCAGAATTTAAATTCACAGTAACTTCTGTATTTAGTCATTTGATGAACTCTTGCTTACTCTACCGATGCACATTATCTCATCCATGTTTTTTAATGCGTCCGTGCTGTTATCTTTGTATGTGTGTGTGTCGTCATTTTTCTTTTATGTGCCGTACTAAATTATGTCATAGTGTCTTTGTTTTCCGATGTTTCAATTGTGCTATGATTATTCATTTTAGTTTAAAACGAGCTATTACAGTTTTTGATAAAAAAAAAAACGTGTTATGGGGTTAATCCTCTCACACAGGAATAAATCATGAAACCTGAGTAACCCAAACAAAAACGTTATCTTACTTCATCTCTAACGATATGAACGCAACAAGCACGGATAAGTACATGTAACAACACATTTAGTATATTCAGTAAGTTTATTTTCCAACTATAAATTCATTGTGGTAATCTAAAGTACCAACAACAAATTATTTCATATCATGTGCATTTCAGTTTGATTACATTTCATTAAGAAAGACGAAGAAAAAATACAGTACATGTAGTGCTTATTACCGAAGACAGAGTGAAGCAGAACCTATTATTTTTTTTAAAGGCATTCCAAATTAAAATCTGATTTTAAGAAGGATCTAAGCGGAATCAAGAGTAGTTTGAAAAAAAGGGTCAGTGCGCGAAATATTATGGATGAAATAAAAAAAAATATTACAATATCCTTCTTATAATTAATGCTAATAAAAATATAAAAAAAAACATATGCAATATGATATGGATAGAAAATTGACAATGAGTGGTAAAGTGTGTCACTGTTCTTAAAATTCAAAATCTGGTCGTCCCCTCAATGAGCATTTATTTGGAATATTGTTCCGATTTGCCCTGAACATAGAAATAAAGCAACAGTGACTACACCCAAATATTTATATCTTTCACTACATACGTTTAGTGCTTAAATTTACATTTTGTCAATAGATTGTTAAAGGCAACAGGATAGGAAATAAAACGAGACAGATTATGGGACAATTAATTTTTTTGAAGCTGATTAAATTGGCGGTGAAGTCAAGATAACAAAAACAAAAAATCCTTTGTTATTTTTATTCATAATTTCAAATTTTTCAATTTGCTTTTCAAAAAAAAAAAAAAACTATTTCAAAAGCACATGGTTGTTGTTATGGTAACTTTCGAGGAATTTTTGCTCTTAAAAAACACATCAAAAGTATTTTCGCAGTATATCCTGCTGTGTTTAGACTTGTTTTGGAACAATGGCTGTCCACAAGGGAGTTTTGGTTATGCATAATTGATGGTCCATGTTCTCTGTATTCTTGATTTCTCTATTGTGACGATATTATGAGGCGAGTATGCCTGCTTATATCATTTACAACACATATTTAAATTCTGGTTAAACTTTAGGTGCATAATGAAATAAAGTGATAACATCTTTTTACTTTCCATTATATCCTTTTTATACTGTCGAAGTTCTAGGTTAAAGCAGTAAAATATGATAAACAACTGATAAAAAGGAAGATTCTATATCTATCGAAAATATACATCAAAACGAATTATCAATTAAAGATTACCAATAATGCATAATAAAGACAGAAAGAAAAAAAAAGACAACCGTAAATGCAGACTAAACATAAGGATGGATAAAAACTATTGATGGTAGACTAACAAAGACAGAAAAGTACCTATCACCAGTTTGAAGAACTGTTATACCCTTTTACTGACATTCATATTAAAACAGTTTTACCATGTTTTCTCTGTAAAGCTTTAAAATTATTGATTGTACTCAGGTTAATACATCCATGACATCATTGACTTACAAAATACAATGCTGAAAACTTTAAACGAAGGCAATAGAATACCGAAGGAACAAGGGAAGCGAAGAGTACAAAAATCGAAATCGAAATTGAGGACAAAGCATGAACCCTGCATAGGGCACTATATAATGTCAAATAAGTTCTATTAAAAAAGGTCTTAAGTGTTAATGAAAAGGAAAACGGTAGCGATTTCTTTCTAGATTTTCTAAAATGTCATTTCAACAAATCATATTGAGGGAGAAACTGAAGAATCATGGGTGTCCTGTCTATATCGATTATAAATTTGGCAGATTTTCATATTTATCGTTTATACACTGGATTTCATTGTCTTTGTCATTGTTTATTTTTACTAGAATGCCACTTTTCATTATGAATTTCAGAATATCTATATAATAATGAATATATATTGTCAGTTGCCAAGTACATATATTAACAAATTCAAATAGAATGATTTTAAATATCAAATTTTCATTTCTTTGATTATCATCTACTATATCTTTTTATAGAATAGATACTTTTGCAGTCCCTTCTACATCTTGTATTTGGTCACAATCAAAATCGACGCTTATTGATGCTTCTCCTTTCTTTCTAGGTTTAATGGTCACCTCTTGCTTCCATGTACCGTCCGCAGGTACGACTTTACTGAAAGAAAATTTATAAATAAAAAATATATTTTGGCTTTTCTATTTAGATCCTTTTGGTAATTTGTTCTCTACCAGCTTAGACATGTATTTTTGTTGATGGACTTCCAAATGTTTTGGTTTTGATCTGCACTGATGAGACATGAGTTGTCGAAATGCGCATATACAGAAAATAAATTGAAAGTAACTTCGGTCTTTTGTTATGTATACAAATAACAATTAAATAAAAACAGGATAAATAAATATACGATGATAAGTACTAGTATACTAGGTCAACGGATTATTTATCAATAATTAGTCAATGGGATCTTGCATATATCAATCTGGCACGTACTTTTGTTGAAGGGACAGTTGATACGTTGCACTTGGTAGTATTTTCTCAACCTAAACCAAAACTGATTGGAAGATGGAAGGTGTGCTGCAAAACAATCAACAAATCAATAGTTAGTCTCCCAAACACCTACTCCTGACAAAAAAAAATAGATGACAGAAATAGTTCACCTCGCACCTCCTCCTTTTCCCCTGCCAATCAACTTTTAACAGCACTGCTAACAATACGACAGAAAAAGGTTTCCCCTACTATGATCTGCAAAAAAAAAACTTCCTAGCTTCAAAACAGTAGCAGGAGTTGCCGGACAAACTATGTACCCTCTATGAAAAAATCATCAAAAATGACTTAAGTTAAACAATGTATATTTTTGATAATAATGCGCCAAAATTATTAAAAATCCTTATCACACGCACATCTTCAATATATGTACTAATGATCTGCAAAATAAAAACTTTCTAGCATAAAAACTGTAGGAGGAGTTGCGCGGACAAACCATGTACCCCCTCGGACGGACGGACGGTCAGACGGACGGACAGGGGTAAAAAATATGTCCCTGACTTATCGTCGCGGGGGCATAAAAACAGCACTTGTCTCCTTAAGATATAATTAAACATGCCAATTTTTCAAAATGAGTGAAGGATTTCATATTAACAGTTCAGTACCACAACTTCGCGTTTCTCTTACATGCAAACTTATACTTTTAAAACTTATGTTCATATATTTGTAGAGACTTTGTCTCGTTTGCATTTACTCCATATCCTTTCATTGTTAATTCAAGACTAGAGTTCTAATGTATGGAGTCCGTAAAAAAGATTCCCCGTTCGAGAGATGTATACTCTATATATCTGGGAATTATAGTTGACTTGTTCTATGAATAGTCTATTATACTCTCAAATGTTGGCTTTTATTGTAATGTGAGAACCTGTTTATCGTGCCCATATCTTACTATTTCTAATTGTATATTTTCGTACAATCGACTTAATCAGCGCCCTGTGTTTGCCAATATGTTGTATCTGTCAACTAGCTTAGGACACATTATCTAAAGATATAGAGAGCATACACCTCTCGAACGAACGGGAATCTTTTTTACGCACTGTCGGAGAAACAAACTCAAACTCTTGTCTTAAATAAACAATTCGATTTCAAAGACAAATCAAATAAGCTTTAATTGTATACACCAACATCGATCCTTCAACAGATCAAGTAATTTGCAGAAACAAGGTATCCCTGAAAAAACCTAGACAGGAAACAGCACGGTACAAATTTTGGAAAATAAACTTATAAACATGTTCAGTTTGAATGAGGAAAATTAAAAAAAAATAATAAAAGAAAATGTGTCCATGGGACATGGATGCCCCCGCCATACAGATATCGGCAAATAGGAAGTAGATAAGTGACAGACCTGAAAAGGGGAGACGGTACAACTCTTCATACTAAAGCTTCAGACCAAATATCAAATCATTACTGCATACACAAGCTGAGAAATCCTTGACGAAAAATTTCAATATATGGCTATAATGGGAAAAATCAAAGTTGTCGTCAAACAGGAAGTAGATGAGTTGCGGACTTGAAAAGGGGAGACACGGTACAACTCATCATACTCAAGCTTCAGACCAAATATCAAATCATTACTGCATACATAAGCTGAGAAATCCTTGACGAAAAATTTCAATATATGGCCATAATGGGAAAAAATCAAAGTTGTCGTCAAACAGCAAGTAGATAAGTTACTGACTTGAAAAGGGGAGACGGTACAACTCTTCATACTAAAGCTTCAGACCAAATATCAAATCATTAATGTATGCACAAGCTGAGAAATCCTTGACGAAAAATTTCAATATATGGCCATAATGGGAAAAAATCAAAGTTGTCGGCAAACAGGAAGTAGATAAGTTACTGACTTGAAAAGGGGAGACCCAGTACAACGCATCCTATTTAAGCTTCAGACCAAATATCAAATCATTAATGTATTCACAAGCTGAGAAATCCTTGACGAAAAATTTCAATATATGGCTATAATGGGAAAAAATTAAAAAAAATCAAAGTTGCCGTTAAACAGGAAGTAGATGAGTTACGGGTGTGAAAAAGGGAGACACGGTACAATTTATCATACTAAAGCTTCAGACCAAATATCAAATCATTACTGCATACACAAGCTGAGGAATCCTTGACGAAACTGTTCGGACGGACATACGGACGTACGGACAAGGGTAAAACTTAATGCCCCCGTCGCCTAACGGAGGGGGCATAAAAAGAAAATGTCTGGCTTACTTAAGTCGACCCCTTAAAAATACTAAAATACCGAAATAACGACGCACAAAAATGTATCGGTGATTTTGGGGATTAAACCTGTAAATTTCCATTTTGCTAGACATGGTGCCAACATAAGACGTCATAAGGTACAAATACATCGAAAAACGAATACCGATGCAAAATCTGTGGAAAGGAAAATTCTAATATCACAAATCCAAAGTCACAACAATTCATATCAAAAACGAATTTAGACAGCACGACAAAGACCAAACAAAATAATTATAATAAGAAACGCATCAAAAACAATAAGTGTCCAAACTTCTCCAGATTTAAAAATAAAAATGAACAAGAATGCACAAATACTATCAGTGTGAATCTCTATAAAACTTAGGGAACATCAGGTGCTTCGGATGGTCGAGCATGATCTACTACATGCGTAGCATCCGTCACACTGCCAGTGAAAAGTCCGGTTTTGTCACAGTCGGTGTTTGTCAGTCCGATTGTAAACTCTGGATCTAGCCAGAAGAAAGCAAACTTACGATTCTATTTGTCTGTCTTCAATTTCTTCTATTTTACCTCCTGTTATACTGAAACGACAATTTGTCAATTTCTTTTTTGGGAATGGATTCTTGAGTGAAAGTTTCATTTTGAATTCACCACTGACAGTTTCTGGTACCTGAAATAGAGACAATGATCTGTATACCCAAAAACTTTGTTTCATTGCTAGATCTTAGTAACTGATTTATTTTGTCATAACCATATTTCGTCAATTAATAAACCCGTGGCTTTGACATAAAATTTAAAAAAATGTAGCCAATGTTCTCCATTTAAAGGCAAGATTTTCTACAACTTTCCAGGTTCTATAGCTAGAAAGTTGCATTCACAGAGATGAATGGAATTTTCGGTAGTAAAAATGGAACAGACAATCAATGTTATTTTGAGGCGTTATTTTGCAATACTAGTATATAGTGTAGGATTCATAGCAAGTAAGAATGTGCATGTATATCACTGGATAAATATCAATTTTAAAATATAATGAACGTGTCTTTTGCGATTTGATAAAATGGTAGAGAGAAGCTGTCTTTAGACATATTCTTTGTTTTTTTTAAGTGTGCTTTATGTTTCATTGGATAATTTTTGTTGAAATGCTGTTCATATATCCTTTATTACTTAAAACCTAGTTAATGCAGCGGAATGTGGGTATTTATTTGCGAATTTCAAGAATTGCCCACAACATCTATCGTTCTTTACAACGTCATATATTTAATTCTCTTTGTCTTTAACTGATATAAAATACAGGAATATGTATTGAGTTTTTACCTCGACCAAAACATCAGGCCTTCTCAACCTGAAGAATGGTTCCTCTGCCATTATTGTTTTCTTTGTTTCCTTGACGAATACTTCAACTTTAACCGCCATGCTGTATGGTGATGTCTTCAGGTGATTTTCATAGTCTTCGGGATTAATTTGAAATGAAAATTCTTTTTCTGAAACACAAATGATTGTAGGCACAGATTAGTTTTAAAGCACGAACTAAGCCACACAAATTTTTTTTTATGTTTTTGCCTTCCCTACTTGTAGGAAAACACCTAGCCAAAGCCCTAAATGAGTTGAACATTCCAGACTAAAGGTTTCCACTGTAGGGCCCTCATAATCACTTAAGGAAAAATAAACAACTGCAGTGGAATATCGGAGGAACAAACCACAAGATTATACTAATCAAAATCCAGTGTTATTATCAACCCTTGGCAAATAAGAGATATATGTGATTTGATTACAAAACTTGCTATGATCAGATCTCCTATAATTAAACATACGGAATCGACGATTGGACACAATAACCTTACTTTGCCTATGTCGATCAAGCGGAAAATGTAGGTCAAAATGATCAAGTTTGGCCGGGATGCTGATGTACCATCCAATATCCATGTATACGCCAGGTAAGGTGATTTTTCCATGTACAGTAACTGTTAATCCATGAAGCGAAAAATGTAGGTTAGATTTACCAAATTTGTTCTGGATGCAAATGTATCTGCAGGATGCAAACATATGCAAGGTTAAATGATTCTTCCATGAATAGTGACTGATATCTGAATATGAGTGCATCAAGAGAAAAATATAGGTCAGATGACTCAATTTTGCCTGGATGGTGATGTATTATCCGCGACGCATACATATGCACGGATAAATATTCCTATCATCTACAATGACTGAGATCTTAATGTAAGTCAATCAAGCGGTAAATGTAGGTCAGATTGGCCCTTTTTGACCGAGGTGCTGATGTACAATCTAATATGCCTGCATTTGCAATGTTTGATGATCAAACATGTACAGTAACTGAGATCTGAACTCGCCCGAAAATTTGAATGGAAGTCAATGAAACAAAAAACAAAAAATACCGAAGTTGCATAAAAACAGTAAATTTCGTTATGCTGTACACATGTTTCAAGGGGTTTCATTTCATCAGCAGCATTAAAATCAAATTATATGGAAAGCCATATTCCAACAGAAGTACTCATCTTCAAAAATATCGAAACAGGAAGCCAAACCCAGTACCAAGGACATCAAATTGACCCGATTTGGCTTCAATGATATGTACCGAGATACATGTATATGCAAAGCTAGATGATCCTACCGTGTACATGTACATTGAATAAGAACTGAACTTATCCAAAAACTTAAATGAAAGTCTGTCAAAAAGAAAATGTAGGTCAAATTAACCCCATATGGCCTGAGAAGACACTAGAGATGAAAGTATGCGCAAAGAAAGATGATCCCGCCATGCATAGTGACTGAGATATGAACCGTTTTAACCTGGATATGGGATGTTGTCTCTTGACATTTACCCAATTTCCTTTCTTTTTCATATTAAAAATGTAAATTACAATGAAAAGCCAATCGAGCAGAAAAGATGATCAGGTTGGCAATACAGGCTTAGTTAGTGTTATTACATAATTTTGGTTTACTGTTCTGGGGATGGGGTTAAATTATCAAAAAGTGTTCATAACTTATACTTAGTAGTATATATAACAACAGACCTGCTTTGGATAGTCCCTTTGTACTTTGCATTTGTTGCATTTGGAATTATGATTTTTTACAGCTGCTTGTCTCAATGGGAGATGGGAGATGGTTTGATTAAATAATCCATTGGATGCAATTTCAATTTGTTTTGTTTAATTGTTTATTATCATTTTTAACCCAACGAAGTGTAAAGAACGCAAGAATTTTCTTTTTTAAGACCCATAACAAAACATTTATAACGTTGTTTTCAACGAAAATCGCACCATGTATGTAAAGGCTTTGACAAAAATTAACATATCACTGTAGCGATTTGATACAAGCATTATTGTGAAGTAGAGAATTAAAACCATCTCAAATTACTGATTAAGAAAGAAATGAATAGGCGATGGGGAAACATTTAGGTAAATGATAAAATATGGGCCTAGGGAGTACTGGGATAATACTGTAAACCAACTCATTTTCGCGAGAAATTTATTTTCACGATCTTTGCAAGCATGAAAATATCGCAAAAATAAATAGTCGCGAATATTGACAACTCTTAGCAGAAAAAGACCACCACAAATTAGTCGCTGCGAAATTGATCAGGAAGGAAAAAACGCTAAATAACGTATCAGCGAAAATATGAAAAAGAAAGGAAATGGGGTAAATGTCAAGGAGACAACATCCCATATCCAGGTTAAAACGACCCAAACAAAACATCTAGGGGTCACCATATGGTCTTCAACACAGTGAGGAACTTCGCACCATATAGTAAGCCCTAAATAATTTGCTTTACATGAACACATTTATTGCTATATAATAGTTTACCTTCCATGTAAGGTATTTCCAATGCACCATCAAGGGTTTTCTCATAAAATGGTTCATCGTCTATAATACCATCATATGAACATTGTGCAATGTCTACTGACCGTTGTTCAATTTTCAGTTTTCTTTGCGATTTGGACATATTCTTTGCTAAAACTTTGATTTCAAAGGAGGTCCCAAACAAAGCCCCGTCCTTGATTAAAATATCCATTCGTATATCCTAAAATGAAATTAAAGAATTACTAAATCATCTGATGTTTCTCTAGATAAACGTCTGTATGGTGCTACAAAAACATTTAATAAATACAGATTACACCACAAGAACCTGTTCATAACCATGTTTTATCCCTATAGATAGTTAAAGTTTAAAATTTCAAATGCGAAACTTGTAGAGCTTTTTACAATTTTGAAATCTAACCATCTAGAGTGGATAAAATATGATTATAATCGGGATAAAGTGGTGTAATCTACTGATAGATGATGAACACCGAGAATTGTATTCAGATTTGGTGGGGAAAATATAAAAATTTCTACCTGCCATAACCAGTATAAAATTTACAGAAATAAAATTATTATCTATCGTTCTGGTCAGCACTCTGTAGATTTATTGGTCTGTTTACACAATGATACATGAAAGCAGAAATTCAACGGCCCCGAAAAGCAGACGACGGAAAAAGTTGTGAAAAGACACGAAAATGCAAATGTGTGTTTTTCATTTCTTGACGTCAAATTTGTTCAGTAAATGAACGCAATTCTAATGCCAAGATGGCCCATAGGAGACGTAAAAATTATTAGAGTATTAACGTTACGAAAAACAAATTTCAGAATAATCCCACATACAGTTGGATTTGCCTAACAAACATGAATGTTTTTTTCAATTATAAAATGTCTGAATAATTGATGCACAATGAGACATTCCTACATTTAGTTTTTTTTTGCAATTTGAATCCAGATTTTCTTTCGTTTATCTAGCAATCAGTAAGATAAACATATATCAAAATTATACAACATCTTCTATGGAATCTGTGCGTTGCTATAAACGGCCTTAAGATCTGGGTAGTATCCGTCAATCATGTGAACGTCAATCATTTGCAATATACTTGTACACGTCGAAGGGGGCGTATCAAACACAAATCATGAGTAGATGAATATAAAAAGATGTATATTTCATTAAAAAAAATGTGAATTTCTTTATTATACTAAAATATGTCTATTTCTCTGTTAAATGATTTACCCTTACACATGTTTCTTTTGAATTTTATATAACAAATATATTTGCACGTTTACAAATTACATGAATTAAAACATTAATTGTACGTTGCACAGAAGCCACTCTCAAAAGAATGAAAGCTGATTGCACAGATAGTCAATAAATAACATGATTTAAACATTTTGAATTTTATTAGACTTTCAGAACGATTAAGGTAAATTGGAAATTGTTTTAAATTCAGGACTGCTTTTTCATTTCAAACTCCAAATGGCTGTTTATCCTTCGTGGTAAACTGTATATAAAAATATACAAGTGTGCAGATATCAACCAAGTGTTATTTAGGTATCATTTTAATTCATTTTATGCACCAATGGCATTCATAGTTCACCGCAGGAAATGGCCACAGGAAAAGGTCAGGTGATTCCGGTGGGATTCCAGAAAAAAGTTTTTCTGTCAATTGTTTTGCCATTTTTGTCAATTTTTCCTACAGTCTGCCAGAAATTTTTACCTAAAACAAAGGTACTAACCCCGAAACCCATACGATCATTTCTTTTTTTGTTGGTTTCATGATTGCACACTGTTGACTTGTACTTCCAAACGTTAAGATTTTATCTACACTGAAAAGACATAGGGCCACCTCCCACCTGCCGTTGGGTGTGGGGTTTCCTCACCGTTCATTGAAGATCTTATGGTGGCTTTGAGTTGTTATTACTCCCCTTTGGGTCGTTGTCTCTTTGACGCATTCCCCGTTTCCCTTCTTTTTCCTATAAGTTGTCGAAATGCGCATATGCAGAAATCAAATTCACAGTAACTTCGGTATTTATTTATTTGTACCAGTATTGTTTATGTCGATCAACTCCTACATTTTATTTATGTTATGAAAATTAAAGATGTGCCCATAACCAATCTTAGCGAATCCAATCGAACTCACCAGATGTTTCGAGTATTTGTCCAGATCAATATATTTTGAATATTAATTATTGATCTCTATGTAAATAAAATTACCGAATCTTATCTCAGTATTGACAAACTCAAAAGCTTGTCTTGATGATGTTAAGTATGTGATGTGCAATTGAATATATATATATTGTTGTTTCACTACGTTATTTTTCATGATGCTAGTTGCTAAATGTATTAATTTGATACAATGTACTTATGTAGCAGCTAGGTGTTTCAACCCCTATTTTTACATAAGCGGTGGGTCTCGTCAGTGGTCAGCCGCTTTTATATTTGCAGATTTTAATAATGCATTTCTTTATACATTATGTTAAATATTTATGACTTCATTTAAATGAGACAAGAGGCTCTCAAGAGCCTGAATCGCTCAACTGGACCATGGCTGACATAGATTAAAGGCATTTCCGATAGGAAAAACAAAACATAAAATTTAGCAGAATACTTTTTTTTTCTAAAATTACAGCATTCTTGTTTGGTTTCCATGGCAACTGAAAGATCCACCATCCATTACCACCCATAACAGAACACCATTCAAAAAAAATTTGGGCAGGGGTTCCCCTTATAATCAAGGTAATACATAATGCTGAAATTGAAACATTCAGACCAAAATTCAAATAAAAATTCAAAAATTTGGGCAGAGGTTCCCCTTAAAATCAATAGGGACCACCTTAGGACCATTGTGGCTTAGTTTGGTTCTAATTGGACTAGTAGTTTCTGAGAAGATCTTCATATGTGTATTCCATAGGGTCCAATGTTAAAACTATGTTCCCGTTGGTAGCCATCTTGGATGAAATACAGACCTGCCAGATACATTTTTTGGAAAGGACCATCTAAGAACCATTGTGACTAAGTTTGGTTATAATTGGACTTGTAGCTTCAGAGAAGAAGATCTTTGATTGTCTTTTCCATAGGGTTCAATGTTAAAACTTTGTTCCCACTGGCGGCCATCTTAGATGAGGTACTGACCTGTCGGATACTTTTTTAAGGAAGGACCATCTAAAGTTGGACTGGTAGTTTCTGAGAAGAAGATCTTTGAATGTCTTTCCCATAGGGTCCAATGTTAAAACTATGTTTTCTGCTTGGGGCCATCTTGGATTAGGTACGGACCTGTCGGATACCTTTTTTGGAAGGGACCATCTAAGGACCATTGTGTCTAAGTTTGGTTTTAATTGGACTGGTAGTTTCTGAGAAGAAGATCTTTGAAT
>MJUU01004978.1:282970-316666 GCA_002080025.1 Modiolus philippinarum | reverse complement strand
AAAAATTGATTTGTTTTGCATAGTAATTAATCCATTCGTTTTTACTCAGTGCTCGTACGGTACGTTATCGTTAGCAATTCGTTTTATTCGCTATTGTCCGGTATGTTACCGTTACAAATGCGTTTTATTCGGTGCTCGTCCTGTAGGGTTCCGGTGTTTGTTCGGTGCGAGTTCGGTTCATTCGGTACCAGGACTGTACATATAAAACGAATGGCTAACGAAAAAGTACCATACGAGCACCGAGTAAAAACGAATTGAATAATAACTATGCAAAACAATCGATTTTTCAAAAAGCTACTCCGAGTTCTTATCGTTGTGTAGGTTTGTATTTTATCTTTTTATTGTTTTTCTTTTGCTATTCCCTAGTAGATTGTGACATGTGATTGTAGTTTTTAGCAATTGTATGTGCTTCCTGTCATCTTTGCTATATTAAACCTGTGTCTTTTGACCGCTCAACAACTTATTTTACACAGACAATCATTACAGCGAGCTTGACCAGTTAAATTCATTTTCCTAAAATGTCACCGATTAGAAAAGCCAGAGAATGACCTAAGAAAAGAACTGTAAGGTCACAGATAACATTCTTCACTAACGACCCAAGAAAACATACTCAAGACCAAGATCGAATTAAAGTTATACAGTCTTTAGAGTAGTGGATGCTCTTAAACGGCAAAAAAAAACAGACTATTTTTTTTAATTTTGATGTTTTGGGTATATTTTAGAAAAATGTTACAGTATAAATACAAATAAACAAACACTGCATAAGTCTTGAAATTGCTAAATTAAAGAAGCAACTTTAAAAGTGTATTGTATAGCATCTTCTATTGGATGATCACATAATAAGCAAATGTTGTAAATTTCGCTTTAAGCAAAATAAAAATGGTAAAAGTGGGCAACATTTTAAAATGTAAAAAAGACAAAATATACAAAAAAAAAACAATAAAAAATAATAATAATAAAAGATTGGCTAAAAACAGAACAAAGGAACAGAAAGTATGGCTCAAATTATCGACCCAATGGCCTCAAACTAGGGGCCAATTAGATAAATTCTGTTATTCTTCAGTGGTTGAAGTTTCTCTCGTTCTGGCGGAACCATAATTTTGAAATTCCGTCCGGTTGCCTCATAGTTGCATTTCCTTCTGTTCTTAGTTGTTTTTTTTTCTTCTTTTTTTTAATATCTAATAGTTTGTGATTATTATCTTTTAATTGTGGACTACTTTGACGATTCTTATTTTTATTACATGTTAATTTTGGCCGTTACACAACATATATTTTATAAATTCATTTTATTCGGTGCTCGCCCGATTTGTTTCCGCTAAAAGTCCGGAACTCGAACGGTTTATCCGTTATCTCTTCGGTAACAGTCCGTTTCGCCAATTTAATCTACCGTATATGAACGGATGCAAGACGGACAAGTACCGAATAAATAACGTATATAAAACGCATGACAACCGAACAAAACGTAAACCTACCGTACATTCACCGGACATTTTGTGCGGTATACGTCCGTTCCAAGTTGTGAACATGTTCAAAATTTTTCACCGCACAAAACGGACATAACCGTACTTTTACCGTATTCACCGGATAAAGAACGAACGACAAACGTATATGAATGGAGACGAACGGATATAATTCATTTTTATACGTTCGGCGTTCGTTCGTTTAGTGTAAGAGGAGCTTAAGAAAACTTTTTCTAAAGATTTTTATCTATCTGCTGAAATATTAACATCAAAGTATCTCAAAATATCAAACGAAAGTGGAGAGTACAAATGAAATAGAAAAAAGAAGGGAAACGGGGAATGTGTCAAAGAGATAACGACCCAAAGGGGAGTTATAACAACTCAAAGCTACCATAAGATCTTAAATGAACGGTGAGAAAATACCCCCACACCCAATTGCAGGTCGGAGTCGGCCCCTGAATAAAGAGTAATCAAGTTCAGCGAAATAAACATCATCCTTGACTCCTATAGACATAAAGTAAACGAATTAAAAAAAAGACAAGACACACAAAAGGCTTAATAAATTTCCTGACTTAGGACAAGCACAAACCTGCTGTGGCGGGTTTAAACTAGTTTATTGGGCCCAAACCTTCCCCCTACAGCCAATGCCTATTCATACAATTAATGCAACATTATAAAATTTGATTAATACTCAGTTTGATTTTTAACACAATACTGATTCAGCGGTCATAAACAAAGAAAAAAGGCGAGGTTAGTAGATATGTGTTTTGTCCAAAAACTAGTAGCTCTTTTTGTGATTTTATTAAAAGAAAGAGGGAACCATTAGAATAGTATGAATAATGACTCCGGATTCATCCACCACTAAAACTGACCGTCATGATATAGCTGAAATACTTCTGAAAGTAACGTTAAACCCCATATCAATCAATCAATCAATCAATCAATCAATCATTTTGAACCAAACAATTTGAAATTTTGCTTATATTGCTTAAACTACTTGAACCAAAATAATATTATAACTTTGCGATACTATCCACCGAAAAAAACCCATTAAATTCAACAAAATACCTAATTTAACATTACGTCTGACTATTAACTCAAGATAATAAGGATGTATTGCTCACCAGACGCAGAATGCATCCGATTAAAATTACTGATTTGTCTGTACAAAATGTAATCTGAATACTTGGCCTTTTCCATATCAGCACGGTGATCATCCCGAGACCCCCATATCATGGGTCGATATGGGTCGAGGGATGATAACCGTGCTGATATGGAAAAGGCCATGTCTTAATCTGTTTATTATATACTTCCGATTAGGAGTTATCATCACACCCGGGCTGAAATAGCCATATCACCGGTCTGATATGGATATTTTAAAACGAGGTGGTCTGATATGGCCATACCAGACTGGGTATATGATATGGACTGTTAACTTCCGGCTATATTACATATGCAAAACAGAACATATCTTCGCTAAGTATGTAATAAATACCTGATACCTGATATATGTTCTCTTTTCAACTAGATATTTTCATAATTTAAAATTTAATATTAATTTAATAATTTGATTTTTTTGATTACACAGAGCGCTTTCTGTTTTGAAATTTGGTTTTATTTTTGTCACAAAATAGTCACGAAATGGTACATGTACGTTAGGATATTAATATGCTGTTGCTAAAGCTCCGTAGAGATTGATTATAATATCATTATCAACTCATTGCATTGATTATAAAATTATCGTGGCTCGGAAATAATTTTTAGAAATAGGCAAAATAGCAATAACTAGTGATATGAAATCAATATTTATGCAAAAATAAATTAACAGTTTTAGTTTCGGTATTTTGTTATTTGATACAAAGTAGTGACAGTATGTCCCGATTTGCAATACAATTTGGCCTACCTTCTGGATGCTTGTATTCGTTGGTAATATCTTGCCTTTCAGTGCCTCCCGTACCCCACCAATTTGGTTCTACAAATGGCTTTCCATCAGGAAATTTAGTGCTAATGTTTTTGCCAACGCTAAACAAAAAAAAAAGAGAAAAATGGTATTCATATTTTACATTATACCTTTATTTTCTTTGTATACCCTAATACATTATCGACTCTTCAAGGGAACTGTTCTTCAAATTTAACGCAATTGCTTTTTGTTTTAGGCTGTCTTGAGATAATTTTGACGGATGACCATGCTTTGTATATACTTTCTATTGCAATTTCTATTAAAAATCTTTTGATGAGAGATTTTGCAATTTTTTGTAAACACATAATTTTTCATGTTTTTTATTATTTTTTTGTTGTTGCTTTTTTACTGTTGTTGTAAAGGTCATCATCTAGTGCAATAATTAAGCATAATGTAAGGGTTAATATTACATTAAAAGTTTCGAAAATCACTAAAATTGTAAGTCTACCTGTATTACGACTACTTCGTATGTACGTCATGCTATATTGGTGTAGAACAAGCTATGAGAACATGACGATAATTTTCTTTCAAAAATGTGCAGTTGTCATTTTTACTGAATTATTAATAAAATTATTTATTTAATATTGTGTATTTTAAAGATATCATGAGAGACCAGCTGGGTTTTATAAAAAGTTATATTTGGCTTAGGCCAACCTTAAAAAAATTGTTTGTTTGCTGTTTATCGACCTACTCATAAAAAACCTACTTACTCAAAAAATTTTATTGACATTTCCCAGCAAAAATTTTTTTATCTATTTTTAGCACATTATCTTTAAAATCAACCTCTTTTTGACATCTTTCAAGAAAAAAAAATCACCTACCTACCTTCTCGCATCAAAAATTTGCAAGTCGATAAACAGCAAACAAACATTTTGTTAAGGATGGCCTTATCAGTAGCCCACTTAAACATTTGATGATTTTGATTTCACTATTACTTATCTCCCTTTTCTGCTGGCGACCTTTCCTGGCTCAATCCTAACGGGGTGTATATTTATTAACTGGGACGATTAAAACGCGCCTGTTTTACTCTTCACGCTTTAATGAACTCAATCTGATTATCACGGCCAAACTTTGACAATAGGGTTACAGATTTCTTAAGTTTTTGAATATATTTTAGAAGTTTTATAAAAGATATGAACATTTGATATCAAATAGCTTATTCCTTTTTTACGGAAATGTTGTTTCAATAGCCAGAAAAAATTGGACATAAGTTATAAATTTTACGCAATAGGGCGTAAAATAAAAATATTACACACATAACTGGCCTCTCACTAATACTGTTTAAATTCTTTAGGTAATACGATACTGATACTGCCGATGTCCACTGAAATGACCAAACCCTTCGGGAAGTTTTGATTTTGATATTTCTTCCATAGTGCGACAGTGTTTAACCAGTAGACCAGGCTCATTGAGCTAGCGGACAGAATAGCGACAACCGCCCCTTGACACATCTTTCAAAACACTTATTCCTTTCAAGAATGTGGTCATGGAGTTAGTAGTGTACTTATATTGGGTTTTATGTGTATGTTTGTTATACTATAGGGAAACGGAGCAGATAAACAAGGGGTTTGGGTACCCATAAACCAGTTTAACCCTACCACTGGCTTTTGCTAGTGCCGGTACCAAGTCTGTTTGTCCCAAGTTCCTAAAGATGTTAGCTTTTGTGTTTTTCTTGTATAGTTCCCTGGTAAATTGTAGCAGGTAATTGTAATTTTCGGCCATTGTAGATGTTTCCTATTACCCCTTTTATTACAATCAGTAATCACCCCTTGGCCCGTCCTTAAAAAATCACGTATTGTCATTTTCTCTCTTTTCAAAATTTTGGTCATGGATCAGGTATTTTACCTATATAGGCTTTATTCGGTTGTCTTATTATACTATAGGGATACAAGACAGTTAAGGAATGTTTGGGTAACAATAAACCGGTTTAAACCTACCGCTGGCTTTATCTTGTGCCGGTACCAAATCCGACTGTCCCGAGTTCCTACGTTATGTATGTTTGTATTTTAGTTTATCTGTGTTTTTCAACGTCCTTATAAAAATAACTGTTTACTTTTCAATGCATTGACAAAAATATTACAACAAATAACAAATAAGAAAATATTTTAACAACGTTATAATCTGTGGAAGTAGGTGCAGCTTTTAGGAAGGACTTCACAAGACTTATTAACCTTTTTAACTGTGTTTTCCCTTGCAAACAATCCAAAATCGATGTAGTAATCAATTATTCATCTTCAAAAATATACATATTGGTTTACAATACCTGTCTTTCAAAACTGATAACAATCGCCACTTGTTTGGTGACAGTTTCTCCCACTTGCAAAGATCACCGTTAGCCTCTGCAAATATAAATCCGGCGTCATGGGGAAATGTTACATCTCCTCTTTTTATTCCACAGAGTGACGCTGGTCCACATCTGAATTCTCCTGAAAAATCAATTAATGTTGTTTGATTATGAATATAATTGTCAAAAATAAAAGAGTTGTTCCATTGTTTTGTTTAATCATGTATTTGTAGAGACTTTGTCTAATGTGCATTTCCTCAATGTCCTTCCATTTTTAATTATGTAATTTATCTACATGTAATATGTAAACCGTGATTTTAAGTTCCTACAACTTGTATATTTTCTCATATTGGTATATATTTTCTCATATTGGTTTAGCATTAAACTTTTTATTCTGACCAACTGTATATATACTGCCAAAATATCCCGATATATATTATAGTAGCAAAGTTTTCAATTCGATGACTGCTCTGTGGTCATTCATTTATTTTATTCTCGTTTGGTCCTTTTGTAAAGTTTTATAAAAACACTTTGACCTATATTTATGTTTGTTGACGATCCTGCATCCATGACTACTCAGAAATGCAAAGATGTTATACACTAAGAAAGAGAATTCCCCTAATATAGGTGTGTGAGCTGTCTTGAAGTAACAAAGAGGTACGTGTGTTTGCTACTTGATGAAGGCCTCATGGAGACTTCAAGGAGAAGAACAACAAAGCGTTATTCCATTTGCTCACCATAACCATGAATTTAGAGCGTTCGTCCCATGTACATTAATATAATTTCCCACAAATTATTTTTTTACGGAAGAGTAAAAAGATTCCTCATCATGCTTGATATGTATGCTCTCTTAATTCGTGAGAGATGGTGTATCTATTCATTTGAGGAGTTCTCATTTAAATGCTGAATCAAATTTTACGATTTTGGTCTATTTTCTAAAAATGTTGTTCAGGACCTCTGAATTTATATATCTATTGCCAACATACCCCGTTTAGTTTCTGAATTGAGTGCCCTATGGTGGTTGATAAATTTTTTTCTGATACTTTAAATTTGTTGTCGTTAAGCAACAATCATTCAGTCATTATATTTGTTGGCGATCTCGTATCCAAAGAAATTATTCACACTGAGGTAACGCTGAGGCCTTCAACAATGAGCTGCGCTCATAGCTACTTAAGTTCAAGACGACCCCTAGCACCGGTTTGAGAGGAATTCATTTTAGGTGCCGAACAATACTACACCCATGACTTTACGAGACATAAATTCGAAATGGTCATATGCAGAACCTGAATTACAATAATTTTGGTATTTTGTATTTATTACCAAACGTATGTATCTTATCCATACGATTTCTTTTCTAAATTCTTAAAGATAAAATTATCCAACTATTTAAAACAAAAATGGTGAAGTTTTGACTCTGTAGTTCATGGGAATTTTGAAAAAAATCTTGATTTTTAACGATTTTACGAAGTCTTGAATTATACCAAAAAAAGCAAAAGTGATATTTCTTAAGACTCAAGATATCTAACAATCTGGAAACTGAGAGAAACTTGATTTTTCGGGCCGCCTTTGTAGGGTTTTCTTAATAAATATTATCTCCCTTAGTCTTGAATTTGTCCGTCGAGCTACTTAATAAGTCAATGGCATAAACTTAATGTGCGAGTTTTATTTTCGCGCTTCTTTCCATATAGCGAGATTAGCGAAAATTTCCGTGTTAACAGTATACATTTCGATAAATAGAACTTATTGGCAACGAAGTGAATGTTTCACATCTGTCAGTCAATGATGTCATCATAAAGTCACAAAGGCAAACCTATGAAGTCATCTGTATCAAACTATTTTTTTTTCAAAAACCTGAGTCGCATGCGTCATGTACAGTGTCTATCTACTGCCTATCTACCTAAAAGTTATGTTATATTGCTTTAGTAAGTCTAGTAATGCTTGTGAAAATACAATCATACACTTTTATTACTGTAGTAATATGTCACATACCCTCACTAAGTTCTTGTGGTGTAGCATCAATAGCTTGCCAACCGTCAAATCCTTTGCCAAGCTCCGGTCTACACATCCAAACGTCATTCCAAACATGGAAGTTCCTGTAATATATGAATGCTTGTAATAGTTGAACTCCTCAAATTAATGAAATTCACAACTAAAAGATATTTTTGTTTTCAGGCATTCACTTTTCCTCGTTCACTATCTTGCTTTACAAATCAACCATGAATTACCTTTATTAGATTTATCGACACTTACATTAAATTTATCTACACCTACATTAGATTTATCTACAATTAAATTTGATTTATCTAGCAGGAACAAGTCAATACAATAACCTAATTTAAAACGGTACCATTAATTAAGCTGTGAAATGCATAGCTGCAAACCATCAGCAATCAATTCCAAGAAATTTAAAAGTTATCCCTTATTTGGTTTCGGTACATCGGCAAACAAATACCGAAGCAAAAATGAGGAAAGGGGAAATTCCAAAATAAAAAAACAACAACAAAAGACGGCAATTCATATCCAACATGAATTGAGACAGCATAGCAAAGACAAAACAAATAATAATAAGAATAGTGTAAAAACAATAAGTTCTTTCGGAAGACTTAATGAACAATAATAAACAGTAATGACACAAAGCTAGCGCATTAGCAGTGTGAACCCTACAAAAATTTAACGTATTACCAGGTGCTCCGGAAGGGTAAGCATGATCTGCTCCATGCGTTGCACAAGTCATTGAAAAGTCCGGTTTTATCACAGTCGGTGCTTTAAATTTCGGTAATAAACTCCGAGGAAGTGTTGCTCTAAGAAGATGCTACATGTATATTCGTACTTAAGCCAAAAAGTGAAAAGTCGATCAGTACGGCACTTGAGTATGCACAACTTCACAAGTGTCATTGTTCTTACATATATTTATCCATCAGTATTGCTTTGAAGTATGCAATAAATAAATTGTTCCATTGCTTAGTTTAACCATGTATTTGTAGAGACTTTATGTCATGTGCATTTACTCCATATCTCTAAATTGTAAGCTTAAGACATAACTTTGCCTCTTCTTCAGTATGGAGGCGGTAAAATGATTCCCCGTGAGATAGATGTATTCTTTCTATATATTTTAGTTATTGTGTAATTGATTTTGAATGAATATCTCATATTGAAACACTATCATACTTTCAAATTTTGGCATTTTACTATGTGTAAGTTTAAATGTTACCGGTATTAATGTTATTCTGACCATTCCGTTCGTACTGACGACTTCTCTTTATTTATCATGTAAAATTTCTTGCAGTTGAATCGGTGAGTGTCCTGTGTTCGTTTACATGTTGAAACTGTCTTCTATGAGTCTTTTTATTTGACAAAGGATGAATTAAGCAGATGTAAGAACACTTTGCAATTTAATGTTATATCTATTGACGATCCCCCATTCATGGGTAAAAGCAACATGGATAAAGCCTTGCTCAACATTTAACAAGGGATTTCACTCAAATCAATGGTAAGATCTACTTGAACGTACTATGAGATTTTGAGCAAAGCTCGTTGTTAAATGCTGTATATGTGCATTTACTCCATATCCTTTCATTGTTAATATCTGCACGCTATGCTTAAAAATCCTACTATTAATCCTACAAAAGATGCGTCGATCAATATTGCAACTGAGAATAAACAAAATATGAAGAAGTCTTGGCAGCTGTTCCAGAGGTGTACCGCTAACGAGATACTAATATTATGGTAGGTCAATAGAAAAACAAAGTTCCATATCCCATCAATCATTTTTTTTAATCATTATGGGGCTATAGTATGCAAATCAACACATCATTGAAAATAATTTTACCAAACATGGAAGCAATTTGTAAAAGTCAAGTCAAGTCAAGACTTTTAGATAGATTCTGACTGATCCAGGCAGGTCGACACTCTCTCAGTAAAAGTAAAGACTAGTCAAGACAAGTCAAGACTCATTCAGTATATTTAAAACTGAATCAGACTTTGGTCTAGACTATATTAGTAATTATTAGAAAAGCCAAGACGGGTCGTTGTCAATGGGAGAAATTATAAATATGTATAATTTCCACAATTACTTTGTGTTAAGCCCATGACATTTTACACTTAATTTGTTTTATATACAGTTCAGAATCAATGGGACAACTTTACAATCGTATGAGTTGCACGTTTATGGCTGTAACTGTTCCTTAAGATAAAGTGCACAATATACCGGTAACAGACTAAATCATTCCACAATTATGACCGGTCTGATTTCATAAGTTCTTACATGCCATATTCACAATACCGGAATTAAATTTTAGATATTTTCGTCTACTGAATAAGTATCAATTAATGGAGCTAGGCGAGTCTAAGCTTGATTTTAATGCTGCTGATGAGAGGTTACTCCTTGAAACACGTGTACAGCATAACGAAGTTTACTGTTTTAATGCAACTTCGGTATTTTTTATACTTTTCATGATAATAAATAAGTATTAGTAGAAACATATTTTTTAACACAAAATAATGTATGAAATAGCTCAGGAATATTTAGTGCAATACAAAAAGGCAATAACCACTTAATGTATCAAAAAATTAATCTTACCAAATAGAATCACCATGACCCCCAACTCTACACAGTTTCTTCTTTTCAGTATCAAAATAAAACTCTTGGTCAATTCTAAGACTACCATCTGTGTCGTGAGCCGAGGCAAAATTAGTAATACTTCTGCATGGCATACCAATTGCACGGCATACTGTAAGGAAATAATAATCTTCAGTCAGTACCACAATGCATAAATAAACACATGTTCATGGAAACAAATACCAAACGACAAGTGCCTGTAAATTTTGTTTGTGCAAATGGCTATTATGACAACTTCAGTGCGTCTTGCTGTTTATTTGGTATTTGATATTGTAAATGAAAGAAATTTATCCCTGAACTTTTTTCTATGTTGGGACATTTTCAAAATTTGCTCAAATTTTGTCGTGAAATGTGATTTCTGGTACATGTACTTCCTAGGACCAAACTTATTATTGGCAACACTTGCCTTTATTCTGGCATAGTAGCATTCGAATATGTCTGTAAATAGCCTTTACTAGTATTTAGATTTAAGCAACTTTACACTGTTTGCGAAGATGGATGCTTGGACACCGAGAACCAAAACCTACATTTTGCTGCAATACATCGGCAAACGAATACTGAAGTTACAAAGAGGAATTTCAAAAATCAAAAATCACCGCAATTCATATCCAACACGAATTGAGACAGCATAAAAAGACAAAACAAATAAACAACAACAACACCACAAAACTAAAGCACTAGCAGCGTGAATACCTCCAAACAAGAAAATTGCAGCAGAGCTGCGAGAGGGGGTTAATTTGAGACATGTGAAACTTGAAGTTTAGTTTCAATAAAAATATAAAGCAGAGAAAATATTAATATTTCAGCCCACTCCCCCGTGTTTAGTGATTTCACATGATTGGTCATCATTGTTCAAAATGATTTTATTGATAACAGCGAAATGTGAGACTTGACAGGTATGCTAAAGTTCCCCCAATACACTCTCCAATTCACATTAAAATTTTCAAATTCACATCTACTCTGATTATTTTATAATTCACGATCCCAGCATATATATTTCACCAGTTTATGCTACCTCTGAATGCATTGCAATCTCAACAGAACTTCTGTAGTTGTCGGTCCTTGAAGTGTAACATATTTTCTGTGTAGCAGACGCTTAGGTGTTTTCATTTGAAGGTTGGCGATTTTCAGATTAATTTGAGCATTATTGTGTTTTAATGCGTTATGCCATATCATTTTGTAAGTTTTCAGTCAAATATTCACGCCACTAGGCTATCAAATAGCCTTTTCCTAAGGAAAGGAAAGGGGAATACCTAACGTCAAGGTAAGACATGTATCATTCATAGCAATTTCGTAATTTTTGATAGATGATTGCAAGAACATTTAACAATTTACCGCTATCTTTATTTACGTTGTCATGACTTCCGCGTTCGCCGTTTTCATGCATGTCATGATACTTGGGGGGAGTGCATTGCCTTGGGATCCCACATTACGTGCCTTCGGCACGTCCAAACTATTCATTGTTCGCTATTAATCACAATATTCATGCCTTCGGCACGACAGTAACAGTTTTATCCTTATTGCAGTACTTGATGGAAATGGTTGCTAAGGAATGACGAACGCGTTGTCATGGGGAACCACACTTTCTTTGATGTTTATTCGTTATTTATGCTGGTAGTGGTCATGACAATTGTATCAATTTGTTCATATTATTCGTGCCTTCGGCACGATTTACTTCCATAATCATTAATTTGCATCTACGAAACAGCCTGTGTCGTGTGATCTCGTTTTCGAAAATACAAAATACAGAACAGTTTTCTGTTTGATGATACGATCGTGTCTTTGNGGGGGGGGGGTGTGTGCATTGCCTTGGGATCCAACATTACGTGCCTTCGGCACGTCCAAACTATTCATTGTTTGCTATTAATCACAATATTCATGCCTTCAGCACGACAGTAACAGTTTTATCCTTATTGCAGTACTTGGTGGAAATGGTTGCTACGGAATGACGAACGCGTTGTCATAGGGAACCACACTTTCTTTGATGTTTATTCGCTATTTATGTTGGTAGTGGTAATGCCTTCGGCATGACAATTGTATCAATTTGTTCATATTATTCGTGCCTTCGGCACGATTTACTTCCATAATCATTAATTTGCATCTACGAAACAGCCTGTGTCGTGTGATCTCGTGTTGCCTAGTGTGATCTCGTTTTCGAAAATACAAAATACAGAACAGTTTTCTGTTTGATGATACGATCGTGCCTTTGGCACGAAACTTATTGATCAATTGTTAATACTATTTATTTCATCATTTAGTATCCGATTTGGTGTGGTTGCACCTTCGACGAGACATACGATTTCAGTTTCGAAACCTCGTATATAGCTTTAGCTCCATTTAGCTCCTCCAACTTCCGCTTCAGGACGAAAAGTGTCTACAAGTACCAGCCATCGTTGGCTTCGCTCACATTGTGGTTGGTAAAAAATTTAGGCATCATCAGGTGCTCCGGAAGGGTTACCATGATCAGTTTCAAGCATAACACCCTTTACATAGCTAACTAGGATATAGTGTTGAAAGATCAGTTCGGTGGCTGATTGGTTAATGTCATTTTCTAACCCGTAGACAAAACCAAATACAATCAGTGGTGCATGTCACTCCTCTAACCTTCAAACAAAACCATGGTAAAGGTTTTAAAAGCTTCTATCGATCTTTCAAGTATTTGGACAATTAAATGGACAAATCGGTATCATAAACATTTGCTCTTCCAAATGGCATTTTGTTAAGTTTGCTTCTGGATGTGGTATACAAAGAATTTTAACAAAAACTTTAAAAAAATTGTCGAAAAGTAATTGTTGGACTAAGATTGTGAAAATGCATTCAAACTGATTTTTTTATGCCAGTGTATGTAGCAGCTGACCTGTTAAATGTCATGATTTTATGCATTAGCAAATTGGTATGCTAAATGAATTAATTCGTCAGTGTTATTTAATAATTGTAATATTTTGGTGATTTTGTCTGATTGTCATACTTACTTTTTTTTTACAAATTCAATGATGCATCCGTCTATGATTATATCTAAATAATTTGAAAAAAGGACTAGGAGTACAATTTGCGGCACCCAAGAAAACCATCCTTCATACGTTTATGAAATTATTCGGTACTGTTAACTACCGTATGAGAATTGCGACGAAAGATTATAAATTTCTTGTGTAAAGATAAGTCATTCAGCTTAAGGTGCCATTATTGTTTAGCATTTAAATAGTTAATATAGAAGGTAAGTCAAACTACGTTGCAAATCAAATATCCGAACAATTGCAATCATCCATCGTGAAAGATTACATAACTTTCTATCTCTGAAACATCTGAGCGGATTTTTTTTCTAAACTTTGCCTGAATCATATCATGAGCATCTTGATTCAAAATTGAGTCCGAGTAGCAAACAACATAGCTACCGTTACTTAAAATTAAACAGCGATAAAAATTGACAACTAACCACAAAATCGTTACAGATGAGATAAACAAGATCAGCAAAATCTTATATCCGATTTGGAATTTTGCCCTTTTATGTGCATTTTTCAAATTTCATATATGTTCTTTTATATGTAAAAAGCTATAACAGGTAGACGTTTACTTCAAATTGCAAAAAATATTCAGCATATTAAGATCAATTAACCCGGAAATTTTGAAGAAAATCTAGTTAATATTTATTGTCCTATATTTTCCAAATTTTCTTCAAATATTTAAAGAAACGATTCTGGACGGAGATTAAACTTAATTTGGAAAAAAAATGTTTAGAATGTCAAGAACTACATTTCATCGTGATGGTGGAAGTTGTCTGACGAGTGCGCCCTTATTAAAATCTTCCGAACCTACATGGCAAATTAGAACTAAACCCGCTCATAACAGTCCTTGGATAGTCTCCCCTAAATATGTGTCCGACCAGTCCGTGTGTCATTTGTATTCCAGTAGGAAACTTGACTGAACATTGATAGGATGTTGTCTCCTTGACATTTACTCCATTTCCTTTCTTTTTCATTGGGAAACAAATTCGAAAAAAAATCTTCTATGAAACTACTCGGTCTAGTGTAGAAATACTTCGTCACTCTTGTCCTTAGTTTGCCCATTTGCAAAACAGTCAGTGAAGTCCACTTCAGACCAAAAATTGCGCCAGCGGGGAAAACGCTTAATATTTGATGATATGGGGAGCATTCAAATATATTCGCGGAAGCCACAAAGCCAATAGGGACCGATCTTAGTCATAATGATCCTTTGGTGGTTCCTGTAAATTAATCTCTCCGGATAGTCAATACCAGGGGCGGATGCAGGATTTTCGATAGGGCGAAGTGTATATCCTAAAACTGACTTATCTAAGATGGCCGTTGGCAGTGACCTACGTTTTACATTAGATCTAAATAGCACATTAAAAATCTCCTCTGAAACTATTTAGTGAATTGGATTCAAATAAAATCATAATTGGGCTCAGTTGTCACTCTCCAAGAATATCACGCAGGTCCACATCAAATCCAAGATGCCCTCATACAGGGTACTTAGCTAAATATTGGATCCTATTGAAAAGCATTCATTTTTTTTTCTCTGAAGCCACACAACTAGTTGGAAACCAGTTTAGTCAAAATATCCCTTTTGAAAAATCATATACAAGCACAATACTACAAATAACTAAATACCGAAGTTACTAAATGATTAAAAACAAATATTCGTACCTGAATCCAAAACTCAGAGATCATTTACGTTTCAATATAAAGCTTCGAGAAATAACACTGACACAAATTAATACTAAAAGCATTCTTAACAATTATAAAAGAATCACTGAAATCGAAGTTTAATATTGATATAATTAGAACTATAAGGATTCCGGATTTTAGTTTTCATATTTGGAATTAATAGCATTTTGGATTTTAATTTTCATAATTGGAATTATAAGCATTCTGGATTTTACTTGTCATAATTGGAAATATAAACATTCTCGATTGAACTTTTCATAATTGGAATGATAAGCTTTTTGGATTTTTCTTTTCATGATTACAAAACCCTTCAGTAATCAATCTGGGTTAATACACCGATTTTACACACTAAATAGTCCTTTATGATATATTTTTGCTTTTGTACATAGGTTCTTAAATATGGAATAATATTACTGTGTTGTTTTTCACATTATTACAACTTAAAAATACTTTTTCTACAGAGCAATTTTCCAATTATGTCCTATTTTATAATTTACTTTATGAAAACTTTGTTTAGGTTTTCTATATGTTATCTTTGAAAGACATTTTATTGTTTTTCTTGTGCAGTTCCCTGGTTGATTGTGACATGTGATTGTATTGCTCGGCCATTGTGAGTGTTTCCTGTTATCTTCCTTTCATTAATTTGTGCTCTTTTGCGAGTTATTCGACAAAAAAGAATAAAAATAATGTTTTCACATAGGGTCTTACGTAATGTAATCTATATCCATCACTGGTGACCATTAATTTCATTGGATAAATACGAAACAACCAATTTCTGTATAAACAATTTCATATTTATGTATTTCCGCAAAATTCGGTTTTATGCTAATGTAGTTTCAGAAGAAATTGTCAAAGAATAAACGCTGACGGACAGAAAAAAGACAAGACGAAGCTTGGTGTCACCAGCTGACGCTTATTCTTTTTGTTAGTGGAGCTTAAAATTAATAGATCAGAATATTAAAAACTAGAAAAACCGTGAGCAAAGCTCAATATCATACCACCCCTGTAATTCCAGAAAACAATCTTATAAAATTTTCAAATAGCTGTTACACAATGGCAATATGTACTGAACATTCTGTGAAAGTTTCAGTGAATTTCATCAAGTTGTCTAGGAGGTTTTGTCGCCAAAAAGTAGGTACTCTTAGGCGGTTGGATGAACCAACGAACGGCAGGACAAACGGACAAAGATCATGAGCCCTATATACCACTCGCCAAAGCTGAGGGTATAATAAATTGAATATATATTTACCAGTTGTAGTAACAGCAGAAAATACCCAACACTGTGCAAATTTTACTGCCTGGCCTTTTGTATTATACTCTTCAAGAATTTTTGTACTCGATTTCCACTTCCAGGGCTCTTTACCTCCTTCATAATTTCCCGACCAATTTCCCTCAAGAATACCTCCACAAGACGAATTCACCTTCAATATATAAAATAAAGATGCATTAACTGTCAAAATTAAGAAACAAATTATTAATGATACTTAGAAATGTTTTCGTTTACCCGGAAGTATAACATGATACATGTATGTAACTCAGTTCATCATGTTCTTAGAAATATTTTCATTTACCATGCCGTCTAACACGATCTGATTTACTTCAGCACGTTCTTTGAATTTTTTTCGTTCATCATGCAGTGTAACACGATCTGATTTACTTCAGCGTGTTCTTACAAATGTTTTCATTTACCATGCAGTTTAACACGATCTGATTGACTTCACCATATTCTTTGAAATGTTTTCATTTACCATGCAGCTTAACACGATCTGATTGACTTTACCATATTCTTTGAAATGTTTTCATTTAACATGCAGTTTAACACGATCTGATTGACTTCACCATATTCTTTGAAATGTTTTCATTTACCACGCAGTCTAACACGATCTTATTTACTTCATCGTGTTCTTACAAATGTTTTCATTTACCATGCAGTTTTACAAGATCTGATTTACTTCAGCATATTCTTTGAAATGTTTTCTTTTACGCTAAATGTAATTTGGTTCATTATGATTTAAAATTTTTCCTTTATCCTGAATGAATTAATAAAGTGATATGGAGTAAAGGTACATTAGAATAAATCCCTATAAATACATGATAAGATTGAGCAAATGGAGCAACATCTTGAAGTCATCATTAAGCCTTCAACAAAGAGCGAACTCCTTCTTCATAGTAAGTTCAAGACGGCGCCTTGCACGGGTTTAGACAGAATTTACTTGCTAAATGTTAAACGCTACATCCATGTATCCATTTTTTGATGTATGCTGGGTCGTCACCAAGTCTAACAAGATCTGATTTCGTACGTTATGTTGACATTTACTAGTACCCCATTTCCTTTCTTTCACATATTATGTACTTAAAATAAATTTTACCCTGAAGTCTAATAAGATGTGATTAAAATTAAATAAAAAGGACAATAGGCTCTCAAGAGCCTATATCGCTCACCTGGACCATCGCTGACATAGATAAAAGGCATTTCCAATAGGAAAAACAAAATATAAAATTTAGCAGAATACTTTTTTTTCTTAAATTACAGTACTCTTGTTTGGTTTCCATGGCAACCGAAAGATCCACCATCCATTACAACGCATAAAAGAACACCATTCAAAAAAATTGGGCAGGGGTTCCCCTTATAATCAAGATAATACATATTGCTGAAATGAAAACATTCAGACAACAATTCAAATAAAAATTCAAAAATGTGGGCAAAGGGTTCCCCTTAAAATCAATAAGGCCAATGTAAAACTATGTTTCAGATGGTGGCCATCTTGGATGAGGTACAGACCTGCCAAATACATTTTTTTGGATTGGACCACCTAAGCACCATTGTTGGACTATTGTGGCTTAGTTTGGTTCTAATTGGACTAGTAGTTTCTGAGAAGAGGATCTTTGAATGTATATTCCATAGTGTCCAATGTTAAAACTATGTTTCCCGCTGGCGGCCATCTTGGATATAGCACGGACCTGAAAAACACCTTTTTGTAAGGGACCACCAAAGGACTAATGTGGCAAACTTTGGTGCCAATTGGCTTAATAGTTTCAGAGAAGAAGATCTTTGAATGTGTTTTCCCATAGGGTCCAATGTTAAAACTATGTTTCCAGCTGTCAGCAATCTTGGATATCGCGCGGACCTGAAAAAACATCTTTTTTGTAAGGGACCACCTAAGGACTACTGTGGCCAAGTTTGGTGCCAATTGGCTCAGTAGTTTCAGAGAAGAAGATTTTTGAATGTGTTTTCCCATAGCGTCCAATGTTAAAACTATGTTTCCCGCTGGCGGCCATCTTGGATATCGCACAGACCTGAAAAACACAATGGTAGTTTTAAAAGATGGGTCAAGTAATAAACTGTCGGCTACCTCAAAGAGTCTAGTCTGTTGATAAAACACTGCCGCACTACGAAAGAAAATGTAAAGATGTAGGAAAGAATCATCATGTATTTCAGTAGAAATTGCCAGTATAACTGGGAGGCCAGTTTGGAAATCCCTCAGGTCACTGGGTCCTAAATTCAATAATACGGACTCATACAGCCGGAATGTCCTAACTACATCCTCAGTTACGGAAAAAGTGTAACTTACGTCTCAGTTTTTTCTGGATTTTTTATATCAGTTCTAGGCATAAAGGACTTTTGTTGGTTAATCAAGTACTAAGAAATGGTATTGTTTTACTGATGTTTCAAAAAATTAATTCATCAATATTGAAAAAAAAAATGTTCGTTTAATCTTAGGTCTAACAAGATACCATTTCATTCATAAAGTTAAATTTTAATTCTTTAACACCGAAGTCTAACAAGACGTGACAATTAGAAATATTTTCATTTACCCTGTAGTCTAAACAATATGATAACTTACAAATGTTTTCACTTAAACTGAAGTCTAACAACACGTTTCGCTTAACCTGAAGTCTAACAAATTGTAATTTAGTTTATTTCAGACTAAAAATGTTTTCGTTTACCTAAAATTAATACAAGATGAGAATACAATGAAATGCTTTCGTGTAACCTAGATCTAACAAGATGTGATGTCGTTCATTCTGTAGTTAACTTAACCTTAAGTCTAACAAGATGAATTTTAGTTCATCACGATTTTAAAAATGTTTTTATTTACCCAGAAGTAAAAAATGACATCTAACAAGTTGTAATTTAGTTTATTACGATGTTAAAAGTGTTTTCATTTAATCTGAAGTCTAACAAATAGTGAATTATGAAAAAGAAAGGAAATGGGGTAAATGTCAAGGAGACAACATCCATATCCAGGTTAAAACGACCAAAAACAAAACATCTAGGGGTCACCATATGGTCTTCAACACAGTGAGGAACCTCACACCATATTTAGTTCATTATATTCTAAAAATGTTTCGTTTACCTGAAGTGAAAACACGATGTGAACTAGTTTATGAAGTACTATGAAATGTTTTCGTGTAACCTGAATCTTACAAGATGTTATGTATTCCCTTATGTAATGAAAATGTTTTTGATTAACTTGGTGACTAATGACTAACAAGATGTAATTTGGTGCATAACGCTCTTAAAATGATTTCGTTTTCTTTGAAGTCTAACGAGATGTGTTAAAAAGTTAGAATTCATCACAATCTTAATTTTCTTTCTCTTGTTTAATATGGAGTCTAGCAAAATGTGATTTAGTTTACTACGTCCTTAGAATGCTTTCGTTCACAGTGAAGTAAAAAAAAAAGAATTTGATCATCACTTGCTTAAAAATGTTTCGAATACAAGCGGCACTTCTGAGTCATGTTCATACCAGAATACAGTTCTGATACTATACGAAAAAAAAATCAATACATCAATACATTGTGAGGGAATCACTCATTAATGAACACTGTTGAGCTAAGGATGATTTATATTTAATCTGTTGTAGCTCTTCAGGTTAACAGTAATTAAATTAATATGCTCTAAACAATTGGACAAAGTTTGTTTTTTATGAATGCTAATTGCCAGGGCAACCACAAATCAATTTATTACTTAATTTAATTGAAATCGAGTTCAATTTCATATCACAACTTTAAGTTTAAGTTGTACATGAGGGTAACAACAAAACTACCGAAGAAAATTGTCAAAAACCAAAGTTCAAAGGGCAAATGACAAAGCAGGTGGAAATTCATATATTAATAAGGTATCGGGTAAATCTTTGCCTGAGCCCTAATGTATTGTTTTAAGTGCTTACAGAGAATGGTCGTTTAAAAAAAATATAAAGTTCATTTAATTCTATTGAAATATATGTGAAATAATTCAAGGAGTAACCATTTCATTTCAAAGGAAATGGTGAAAAACAAATCAATAAAGATCAATGAACGTAGAACTGCCTGAAGGAAAAATAGGCATTAGAAATGATGTTCCAAATGTCTTGTAAAATGTTATATTGGGTAACATTTCAAAATTGATTTCATCTGAAAAGATTTTGAAGCCAAACATTAAAACGTTTACATTAAATTTACCGGGGAAGTTAGAAAGCGCAGCAAAAGGCCCTTGACCACTTAAATGTTTTGATTTAGAAGTGGTTTTAGTGCTAAAATTTATTATAGCAATTATTAAACAACGGCAGTAGAATACCGAAGGAACAACGAACAAGATTACATAAAGCACAGAAAGAACACCAAAAGACGGATGAGCAAAGACGCTACATAACCACAAAACACAAAAATACTACAATAAAAACTAAAGCACTGCCAGCGTGAACTCTCAAATAGAGTGACATCAGGTGTTCCGGAAGGTTGAGCATGTCCTGCTTAATTGTTGGTTAGTACGAAGCAAGAACATTAATCTTCAGTAGCTGACCTTTTTAAAGCTTTGTGAAGAACGGACGATGATTTAAGAGGATATAATTTTGATTTTTGAAGAAAAGCTTTACGATTGACTAACGACGGACGCGAGATGATGACAAAAGCTCAGTCTGGCTATCACCAAGTGAGCTAGAAAAGCAAACAGTACTAGTTTATTAGTTTATCAAAAACAATGTTATTACAAAACTGTTACCTAATTATACAGATCTTACCTGCGCAGAAATTGCTCTTGCTAGTAAAATTGGATTTCCCATCTTTTGGTCAATAATATAATTGAAGTATTTTCTGATCAGATGTAAGCAAATTTTCAAGTTGTTCCCTTCGAACTACAAACAGAAACAGTGAGAATTAATGTTCACATTATCCAATATTTTATAATGTGAATGAATGTGTAGTAAAAGCGCATGGAGTATAAGAACTATTGGCAGTCACTTTAATACTTGGCAATATCTAGCAACCGGTTCTTTATTGTCTTATTGTTTACCAATAAGTAGAAATTTCTTCTCAAGTCGGTTGTCGGTTTGAATGAGTGTCTTTTATAACATACAAGAGTCTAGTTTGGATACATCTATAAAATTTTTGAATGATTTTGTCACGATGATTTGGTTTTTTTTGCATGTATAAATATCAACCTAAAATATAAAAAAAAATACCTGTCTAAAAGAAAAGAAAATGCACATGGTTCTTGTTTCACTCTTAAGGTATATAATTTGTACTTGTTTTTATTTTTCGCAATGGTGACAGGTTCTTAAATCATTCTGCTAAACTTGTTAACCGAACTCAAAACGTTTCTTTTTAATTTCACAGTTTCATTTTACGGATCAAACTTGTAAATAGTATCAGAATAAACGTATTATCAACTTGACTGATATCGTCAAATTTTCTTGAAATTTGAATATATAATAAATTTAATGAAGGAATATTCAACACTGAAAATTATTGTATTAATTCATATTTGAGAGATTCAAGATGTATATACCTAAATCAAGTATTCAAATTATGAAATACTCCAAATGAAAGAAATATATATTGTAATAAATCTAAATTGGATTAACTACCTGCCCATGATCCCAAGCTTTGGCGTTAATTTGTCTATAATTTCCTTGATATACACAACCACGTTCAACCATAACGTACTCTTGTCGTTCAGTTTCAGTTTTTTCGGGTTCTGCTTTATTTTCGTAATAAACAAGATCATCTACAAAAGAGAGTAAAATCAAGATTCCAGAAAACATAACACCTGACTGTGGTTTATATACAAAGTTCTTGCATATTGTTGGAATATGTCAGAAAGCGATAATTGTATGCAATTCCATGTCAAAAATTATGAAAAGATATATTCCAAGTGGTTGAAATGATCGGTAGAGGTAAGAATTTTTAAAGTTAAAGAACCAAAGAAGATTACTTTCGGCTATTCGGGGTTATACTTCTAAAATAAAGATTATCCATTTATTTTTATTTACTTCATTATTTAGAGACGAGTAATAGCAGCGAAGAGGAATTGGTGGTCAGTTCATTTTTCGAATGCGCCCTTTACAAGGCTGATGTCCATATTACAATGTTGGGATTAACAGCTGCCGAAAAACAATTAATTCTCTATACGACTACCACTCTAATAAGAAGAAATAGAAATTCTTTAGATAGATAAACAGTCCTTTGAATATATAAATCAACTCCTATCAGTAATTGCTGACCAATAATTGCTAACACAACAATAACAAACGTAATGGCAGACGGACATCACTCGAATGACTAAAATGGCCCCCTTTTTAATCATATTCACTCAAGGTAGATTGAAGACAAGATAGGAGCAGTCGGAAGCGACAGCTAATCCCCTCGCCTGTAGCAATTAAATTTCCAAATTCAGTTACAAACTTCAAAATATTCTCAACAGGAGCATTCCTCTCCAAGACACATCCGCTGACCAAAGATAATTAATGTGCCACGTATCAGATATGAACCTTAACGCAAATTTTAACCTGAGTAATTGAAGCATAAAATGTAGGTCAGAGTGACCCAATTATCATCTGAAGTAGCATCATTCTCCAAGACACATCCACTGACCAAAGATGATTGATGTACCAAATGTAATTTCTCAGATACGAACCTTAACACAAACTTTAAACTTAGTAATTGAAGCGTAAAATGCAGGTCAGAGAGACACAATTATCACCTTAAGCAGCATCATTTTCCATGACGCATCCACTGACCAAAGATGATTGATGTACCACACATAGTTTCTCATATATAAACCTTAACACAAATTTAACCTGAATCATTGAAGCATAAAATGTAGGTCAGAGTGACCCTATTATCATCTGAAGCAGCATCACTCCCCGAGACACATCCACTGACCAAAGATGATTGGTGTACCAAATGTAGTTTCTCAGATATTAACATTAACACAAACTTTAACCTGAGTAATTGAAGCGTAAAATGTAGGTCAGAGAGACCCAATTATCATCTCAAGCAGCATCATTCTCCATGACGCATTCACTGACCAAAGATGATTAATGTACCACATGTAGTTTCTCAGATATGAACCTTAACACAAACTTGTTCCTGAGTCATTGAATCGTAAACTGTAGGCCAAAGTGACCCAATTATCATCTGAAGCAGCTTCACTCTCCAAAGCGCATCCACTGACCAAAGATGATTGATGGGTACATGTAGTTTCTCAGATATGAACCTAATCGCAAATTCAACCTTAGTCATTGAAGCTTAAAATGTAGGTCAAAGTGGCATAATTATCATCTGAAGCAGCATCACTTTCCAAGACGCTTCCGCTGACCAAAAATTATTGATGTGCTACATGTAGTTTCTCAGATATGAACCTTAACGCAAACTTTAACCTGAGTCATTGAAGCATAAAATGTAGGTCAGAGTGACCTAATTATCACCTGAATCAGCATCACTCTCCAAGACACATTCACTGACCAAAGATGATTGATGTCCCACATGCAGTTTCGCAGATATGAACCCAAACGTAAACTCTAACTTGAGTCATTGAAGCATAAAAAAAGTAGGTCAGAGTGACCCAATTATCATCTGAAACAGCATCACTCTCCAAGAGGCATCCACTTACCAAACACGATTGATGTGCCATGCACATGTAGTTTCTCAGATATGAACCTTAACGCAAACTTTAACCTGAGGTGGGACGAACGGACGGACGGGTGAGATGCTATATCCCCTGCCAACTCCGTTTGGCGAGGGGATAATAATTCTCGAATGGGTTTCTGTATAATAACAATGCCTACTACTCTACTCTCCTCTGTGCATCATGGATCGAGCAAATGCCTCAAATGCACTATTTCTGCGTGTTCTCTGTTAAAAATAGACCATCCAAAAATCATTCTAATTTGCTCAAAAATGTCTTTATGAATCTAAGGATATGCCAGAGGGATGTGTTGCTATAAGTCTAAAATTAACTTTCTCAACTTGTGGTTATATACGGATCAACCAAAGAAATGATACACAACTATTAAATCGAATATTTCTACAATTCTTGATTTCTACTACTTTTAAATTAATTTAGTTAAACAAATTGTAACGACGATGATAGACCATGATAATCCAAGTCTGAAATGAAAAGATCCGGTGAAGGCTCAAAATTTCCATTTTGAGGAATTGTATTGTGTTCCCGCATCATGAAAAATCCAAACATTTGTTTAATCAGAGAACAGTCGGTTTTGGCGTTAATTTCGACTTTACCCTGGATTGACCCACTGACAGTGTGACGGGTGCTGTGCTCAGAGCAGGACATGCATACCCTTCTGGGGCACCTGATGTCACTCTTGTTTGTTGAGAGTTCACACTGTTAGTGCTTTAGTTTTTTGTGTTGTATATGTAATGTTCGTGTGTTTTGTGGGTATGTGGTGTCTTTGGTCTTCCGTCTTTTTGTGTTCTTGCTTTGCCTTGTCTCTGGACTTTGATTTGTGTAATCTTGTGCTTTGTTCCTTCGGTATTCTACTGCCGTTGTTTTATTGATTAACAATTTGCCATTCCCAAATTATCGATAGTATTCCAATTCAATTCGATACCGATAATTTTGTAAATGCGTACTAATTTTGTTTAAGGTTGTGTCGAGTTCAACAATCGTGTCACCAACTTGTAATCGATGTGGAATCGTTTCGTATGCCATGAAGATGGTTTTGAACCAAAAAAGGAAGACGAAGTACGTAACGTAACACAAAAAGACGTTATGAATTGAAATAAGCTGAAATTTCAATTTGAAAATAATTGCAGCAAACAATAGATTTACTGAGCTAAAATACAAATTCCAGCTTATTTCATTTCATAACGTCTTTTTGTGTTTTCGTGCGGGATGATATACTGGCATCAAGTATTGGTACTATTTGTCGTGTTGAGACATGTATACGTGGAATGAAGAATGCAGACAAATAGTACCAAAACATGCCATCAGCATAGCAACTCGCATGAAACGCATTCCAGTGAGACCAAATAAATTCGTGATAACTACGATTAATAAGATAACACAGAAACACCTGCAATGGCTGAAAAACACATCCACATGCTACAATATACACACAAAAAAAACAAAAGCGAACGCAAACTCGGGACAGCCGGACATGGTACCAACACTAGCAAATTTAGCGGTAGGGTTAAATTGGTTTATGGTACCTCTGTCTCGTTTCAATTCCCTATAGTATAATGAGCATACGAATAAAACCAAAACCAGATAGATTATTAACTCCATGACCATACTATTGAAAAGGGAAAAGGGAAAAACGTAATTTTGAAAGGTGAGTCGAGGAGTGCTCGCCGCTAGACTACTGGCTAGCTCAAGGAGCATAGTCTGCTGGTAGAACACTGTTATACTAACTCAAAGGTTTGTTTGGTAAAGAATCATCATGTATTTCAGTAGACATCGGCAGTATCTGTGAATGGCCAGTATGCGTGTATTCATGTCAAGTTTTGTATTACTGAGATTATAAGTCTCTGTAGATGAAAGCAATTTTATACAAATTACCGATAATTACAATTAACTACTGATACATTACAACTACACTTGATTAAATGCAATTTTCTTGAATTTTGTCTTATGAATTGATAAGTACTGTTCTGTAGTTCATGCATTTCTTAGTGGCACATTCTAGTGTAGTTACATTATTGAAAAAAAACTTACGAGGACACCATGGGTTAAGCAGAATTATAATAGATGTAGATGCCCAACACTCGTATCTATATTTCAATGGCTTGTCTCCTGGTTTTGGCTTGAATGACGTTTCCACAGAGCAATCCCATTCACCAACAATACAATTACATGGAGGTGTAACGGCCACTTTAACTTTAAAATTCTTCTTATCATTTTCAAGCATCTTTATATACCATTGTTTAGGGTTCTCACAGGTTCCGTCAGGGTCCTCGTCCATTTCAATTGAAACAGATGTTCCTTTTGGAGGCTTCGGATCTTCACCTGAAAGAGTAAAACAGAAATTGCAAAATTAGTAAAATTCTAATAGCACGATAACAAATGAGATGCTTCCATTTTGAAAATTACAACATGCTATGTAAAGTTGATGATTTATGAAATAACTCCCGGAAACCCCAGTTTATCGTTGTTTTACACCGTTCTTTCCATTTATTGTGAGGCATTTTACTCTGAGGGTCAGGGGTAAAGGAACGACAGAAACGTGAAACTCGGTGTAAAACAATGATAAACTCGAGTGTCCGTGAATTATTTTGTTTCTAAAATGAAAATAATGAGACATTTTTTCTCCATAGATTATTTATTTGATTGTCTATAGTTGTCGCCATATTTTGCTTCTCCGGTATCAATTACTTCACAAACAAAGCTGTAAGAATGACATCAGAATTAGAATATTGTTCGAATATGACGTTTTTCTGCAGTTTTTATAAAGCTGTTTTCCACCGGGGAAAACCTGGATCGATCCTATTTTCATTTAGGAAATTCGGAATTAGAGTCATTTGCGACCAGAAAAACTAGAATACGTGTACATATTGCAGTTTCCTCCATTCTTAATTCTCTCTCTTGCAATTGGATATCATCAATAGCTTTGGATAGTAATTTTTACTATACTCGTCTACATTTGAATAATTATTTTTAAGACAAATTTAAGGAACTACGGCGACTTTTGTGTTGTGATATTGAATACTTTCAGCCTTCATGATGTTTTTAACTAAGGGAATAAAAGTAATTTTGGAGGAGTTTATCGAAGTGTTAACGCGGTCGACTCAATTACAAACTAAATAATGTCCGATGGAATGTAAAGTTTGTGAGTGAAAGGCAGCGTTTACACACAAACAAACTCCTCCAAAGTAATATCTGTTTCTTATAATATTCCAATCCGTTGCGTTTACATCATGGTTGTCATTGAATTTGATTCTATACTGCTCTTCTAGTATTATTGGGCGCATTTATCTAGAAATAACTTCTTTGTTGTTCATTACGTTGACCAATGAAATTGGACATTGCAATAACGATTGTAATTATTACAATGTATATAATACGGTTTGTGACCTATGTTATTAGCTCTCGTAGATATTTATACTCAGTTTAATTTTTAATATTTACCAATACTGGCTAATCATAATGAATCACACAGAGTTAACTATATAAGTATAGTTAACTCTGATGAGAAAAGAGATTAGATGGCGACCATTAATGGGTAATTTGGTTAGTAATTTAATGGGTTTGAGAACCAGACAGACAGATTTTATGGTCGTTTGCGCTTTAAAAGTAAACTTTATGTGATCAAAACTGGATTCTATAGCGGAAGCAATCTAATCCCTCTTCTCATGGCTATCAGTGGCGGATTTAGGGGGGGGCCCGGAGGGGCCCGGGCCCCCCCTTAGTCCGGAAAATATTTAAAATTCCTCGGGGGTTTTTAAAAAAATGGGTTCCGGGCCCCCCTTTTGAAAAAAAATATTGGTCGCCCCCCCCCCCTTAGCAGAAACTCTGGAGTTCCGTACAAGCCCACAAGAGTGCTAGACATGAAAAAAAAGCAGATTTTCCGATAAAGTTGCGAATTGTCACGTTCATATGAATTGTCCCTTTAATCTTTTATTTAAAAAGTTCAAGACACATAAAAAATCAGTGTGGAAACAAACATCTTATCAATTAGTTCTGTATCTCGTCTTTTGTTTTTGAGACCAAAACGTAATATGGAAATGGTAAACATGTATCTTTAGTATGTAAACAATTTGTACATTAGAAAAAATGTAAAACGGTAATGAAACAGACGCAAAATGTCCAACAAATTTGGTGAAGGAGACTAGAAAGATTAGTTCTTAACACATTTACTGTTCTTACCTATTGTAAAGCACCATGTTAAATCATGAGTCTCCTTTACATATTCTCTGTCTAATTTAACAGTTAATACGAAGCTCTGTCCTCGGCGTACAACTAAGTCTGGAAGCATTTCTTGTGTACACTCAAATAGATTTGTATGATGAGCTTTTGTATTTTCTTCAAAGTGATAATCAATGTCTTCAACGTGGAAAGCTGTTTTTATTTCTTCTACAGTTCCTCGTCTCTCTGTTCAAAAAAGATATCACGTCTTATTATAGATTATCATTGAAAATCTTTTTAAATTACATCTACATCAGTATTTACTTATCTGTCGCAACATGAAAATTAAAGGGGATGCGGACTAGCTGTAAGTATCAAAAATGGTAAATTCGTAATACATGTAAGATAAATGTTCCATTAGTGGAACATATAATCAAGCATGAACTTATCTTTAAAAAAGAGATCAAACGCAGTAAAATAGGTTTGGTTTTCTTTGTTCTTCATAACAAAATCGGTTTTCGGGCCAACACCTAAGTACTGGCTACAGGGTTCAATGCCCTCGGGGACTGAGTTGGTGAATACCCTCGGGGACTAGGTTGGTTAATACCCTTGGGCATCGGCTCAGTGCATGGTAAAAATAACAAGATACCGAAGTTACTGTGAATTTAATTTCTGCATATGCGTATTTCCGAAACTTCAGTCCAGATTAAATCAAAATATTTGGAAAAATCTGAGAAATGCTGAACATTTCGCTCAAGGTTGATATGCGGACAGCAATAACTTGCACAAGAATCAAATATTAATTAAAGCCACTAAACAAACTGTCCTTTAAGAATTGAGAAGTGCTAGAAAAAGAAGAATTGATTTTTTTTTTTAAATGAAATTAAATAAAAAAAAATAAATGATTGACAAAATTATCATCATGAAGGGCCTGATTAATCCCGAAAATTCTATGTCCAGGGTAGTTTAATTAGAAATTCATGAAAAATATTAGTATCTTAGTCGATATTTATACCCCGCCTAACGGAGTGGCGAGGTATTATGTGATACCCTCAATTGTGTGTCCCTCCGTCTGTCCGTCCCTCCGTCCCCGAAGGTTTCCGACTGATAACTTGTGAACGAAATAACACAAGGTCTTCAAACTTAGTATGCAAGTTATTTATTACAAAACTCAGGTCAAGTTTGATTTTGGGCTCAGAGGTCCAAGGGGTTCTGGGGTTATGCTCTTGAAACTTTGAAGAAATTTTTCGAATTTTGGGGACTCCGACTGATAAATTGTGAACGGAATAACACGAGGTCTTCAAACTTGGTAAGTAACTTGTTTACCACAAAACTCAGGTCAAGTTCGATTTTGGGTTCAGAAGTCTAAGGGGTTCTGGAGTAATGCCCCTCGAAACTTTGAAATTTGCGAATTTTAGGGTTTCGGATTGATAACTTGTGAACGAAATAACACAAGGTCTTCAAGCTTGGTAAGTAATTTGTTTACCACAAAACTCTTGTCAAGTTCGATTTTGGGTTCAGAGGTCCAAGGGGTTCTGGGGTTATGCCCCTTGAAAGTTTGAAATTTTGCGTATTTTAGGGTTTCGGACTGATAACTTGTAAACGAAATAATACAAGGTCTTCAAACTTGGTATGTAACTTGTTTACCACAAAACTCAGGTCAAAGTCAATTTTGGGTCTAGAGGTTCGAGGGGTTCTGAAGTTATGCCCCTTGAAACTTTGAAATTTTGCAAATTTTAGGGTTTCATTCTCATAACTTGTAAATGAATGACTAAATACCGAAGTTACTGTAAATTTAAATTCTGCATATGCGCATTTCGACAACTTATGTCTCTTCAGTGCAGATAAAATCTAAACGTTTGAAAGACCATAAACTCAAAAATATTTAAAACTGATAGAGAACAAATAACCAATATATTCAAATATAAAGCCAAAATCAGCTAAGGACAGAGCTTTTGCATGAGGGAGATACTCCTTAGTTTTCAACAAAATTTACAACAATTTAGATATTGTAAGGTTCCAAATAGAATCGGCTTTCGGGTCAGCACCGAAGTACTGACTACTGGGCTGGTGAATACCCTCGGGGACTAACAGTATATACTGTCTTCAAACTTGGTATGGAAATTGTTAACCACAAAACCCAGGCAAAGTATAATTTAGGGTTCAGCGGTACACAAATATAGTTCTCGAGTTATGCCCCTTTTAACTTAGAAATTTTGTGAAACGTGGCGAGGTATCATGTAATGCACCATTTCTATTTTTAATAATATTATGGAGAAGTAAAGGAATTTAATTCTCTGTTTCGAGCCGTTTTTGTTGGTGATAAGTCATTTCCAAAAAGAAATAACATACTCCAGTTAGCTTTTGATTTTATTTCAAATGCATTCAGCAATTTCGAATGTATTTGCTGTAATTGTGATCATTTGTGGCACCAAAAAAACAAAAAAGAAAACTGGCAAATGGCTGATATGAAATATATTTTCATAAGGAGAAAATACCCACAGAAGTATCTACACTATACTACAAAGTTGTTTTTAGATATCTCAATAGGAATTGGGCCCTTTGAAATATGTATACCAAAGTCGTATATATACGCTTGGTCATAAACATTGAATATTCACGAGTATTTTCTGGGCCAAATTTTAAAGCTTGGAAGCATTATGCACAAAAGTATGTGGATGAAAGTATAATATTTGTTGTTGAGGCCCTGTCACACTATAACGTTCTACCCAACGTGTGCCGACGTTCGATAATCTAAGAACGTTAGCACACGTCGAAGAAATTGAAGAAATTCTCTTGTTGGACGCATTCATAGCGTCAGGCTTACGGCCTACAACGCACGGAAAACTTATCCATAACTTGTATGAAACGCTCACAAAACGTGTAACAGCGTATGACAACGTTGCAAAGGCGTTTTACTAGCGTACTTGACGTATACCGAACGCATCAATAACGGTCTTCTAGCATTCATAGAGCGTCTGCATAGCGTTTTGATGATCTTTTTAAGTTTGGCTTGAAATTCTTCATCTTCATTCATGTTATTTGCAAATGGAGAGATGGATAGAAATGCGATCGAAAAATACGACAGATTTGCTGGAGGGATAGGTCCCTCAAAAATGGAAAAAAATATTTTCAAAACAATATGTCAGTTTGATACTTATATAAATCAGCTATTTACATTACTTTGGAATTTTGTTCTGCTTTTTAACCATTATTTATATAATAAAACATCGACTAATACGTTACTCCTTAGTTAAAAGGACGCCAGGTTGACGTTATCTTCACGTTTAAACCAACTTTCGAGAAACTACCACATCGCACACATTGCGCGTATAACGCACCTCTAGCGTTCGTTGAACGTCTGCATAACTTATCAACAACACGTTGGCGAATGTCGTGAAATTTTGAGCATGTTCAAAATTTTCCGACGCACTCAACGTTCAACAACGCACGCCAACGTGTGTCGACGCGTTTGTAACGTGTTACAAACGTGCCTCTAACTTATACAATTTACACCAGCGTGTACTAAAATATTCTCACACGCTGGACACACGTTGTGCTGTGCGTTATAGTGTAATAGGGCCATAACTGTGAACTACGATAGCCTCTGATTCTACGAATTTGTGAGACCACTCTTTCAACCCGCTCTGAAACCCACTTTATGGTGAAAATGGGACATTTTTTAAATCAAATATTGGGTAACAAAACTAGGATAACAGTAAACACCTACAATGGCCGGGAACTACAAATACATGCCACAATGTACAAGCGAACTGCACTAGAAAAACAATAATGAAAATAAAAGACAAATATAAATAACGATAGGAACTCGGGATAGTCGGACTTGGTACCGGCAGTAGCAAAAGCCAGTGGTAGGGTTGAACCGGTTGATGGGTATCCAGACCTCCCCTTTCTCTATCCCGTTTTCCTATAGTTAAATGAAATAAAACCCAATACAGGTAGACTACTAAATCAATGACCACTATCTTGGAAAAGAAAAGCATATGACAGAACTTAATTTAGAAAGATAAGTCAAAAGGTCCTCTCTGCTAAACTTCCGGATAGCTCAAGGAAACTAGTCTGCTGTTAAAACACTGCCGCACTACGGAAGAAAAATCCATCTCAAAACTCCCCGAAGTGTTTGATAAAGAGTTGTCATGTATTTCAGTAGGCATCGGCAGTATCGGTGAGAGGCCAGTATAATAGTAAAGTCTTCAGCAGGGATTCATGGGACGCGTAAGACACGCGCCTGGTACGCAAAAATAAATGACAGGACGGACATTTTATTACAATATGCGTCCGACAGGACGCAACATAATTAATGTATAAAAAAAACTAGATCTGGTACCAAGTTGTGTAGAAACGCGAATCTGCTCAATTTCTATGAAAGAATATTATTTGAAATTCAAAATCAAAGAGAGACTCTCTAAACAATTTGTTTCTATTTTTAAATTCATTTTCGGGAATCCATCGGATGTTACCATTATTAGTAAAACAAATACATGTACGCGCGCATGCTTTCAGAAATAGAATCGAGAAAAAAAACTTTAACGGCGTCGGGAAAAAAGTTAGAACAAATAAGCAGTTGAAAGCCTGGTAAAGGGGAAGTCGAAAAAACGATAGTTCCAGAACTACCACATTGATTGGCGTCATCAAGACTTGTGACATTTGTGTTTGGGCTGGGATAAATACAGAAATAAAGACACACCAAAACCTTCATATTTTTAAACTTGCACATTATCAACATGATGCAATGTATCTTTACTCTTAAGTAAATACACGCGACATCTGAATTGGTTTTCAGCAACTCCGACTACAGAGCTGAAGGGCGCGTCCCCAGATGGTAAATAGGGAAATGTCCCGTCTATGCGGTGTAGTCGAGTCATAATACGGAAAGCCTAACCACGAACCATTGAAGCCAAACAGTGTGCAGAAATGCGAAATTCCATTCAGTATCAAGACCCATTGTTAATTTTGAGTGCAAGTGCAGACTTACTGGGAGTCGTATCTAAAATGCTTGATTTCCTGCCCCTACTCATTTCTATGGACATGAAAAAATTGAAGAAATGGGTAGGGGCAGGAAATTTATTCCTCCAATCAAAACTCGTTACACCTTTGGTCTCTTCCACCTGTATTACTTTTTTAATGTGTAATTTTCTGAATTGATTAACTGGCTTTCGTCCTGATATACCATAAATATGGCTTATTTGACGTAAAACTTAAACGAATCAATAAAGAAAAATTATTTGACATTACGGGACCCACATTTTTTTCAGAAGGACCCATGAAAATTTATATGGAGGGCCCATGGAACCCCACCTGACAGAAGTGGAGGTAAATCCTGAATCCACTAAAATATGTCTGTCAAAGTGGAAAAAGAGTTAAACATTGATCCAATCATCATTTTCATCATCTGCTTTGAAACCGTGGTAGTAAATTTCACATTAGTGGAGTGGAATGCCCTCGAGGAACGTTTTGCGATACCCTTAAACACCCTTTTGCAAATCTTTTTTGAAATATATTATATATATATATATATAAGTACCACTGAGTGCTTCAAATGCGACTATATCCTAGAATATTTAATGACGTCACGACAAATATGACCTCGGATCCCCAGTATTAA
>MJUU01004978.1:248192-282342 GCA_002080025.1 Modiolus philippinarum | reverse complement strand
CCAATCATCATTTTCATCATCTGCTTTGAAACCGTGATAGTAAATTTCACATTAGTGGAGTGGAATGCCCTCGAGGAACGTTTTGCGATACCCTTAAACACCCTTTTGCAAATCTTTTTTGAAATATGTTATATATATATATATATAAGTACCACTGAGTGCTTCAAATGCGACTATATCCTAGAATATTTAATGACGTCACGACAAATATGACCTCGGATCCCCAGTATTAATAATCATAGATTGAATTGAAGAGATGCTGATGCTACGTTTTTTATTGTCTCGACATCGGCCTTAGTCTGGCCCTAGCCTTATCTAAATTGATTTCATTAGTGAACATTCGTTGCGCCTTTATACCTTTGTATACCTTCCGCTTGAAAAGTGGGGGTATATAGTGATGGGTTTTTCCGTCCTTCCTTCCATCTGTCCGTAACACCTGAGGGTACCAATCTCGTGCTGAACCACTGAATAGATTTTCATGAAAATGTAAAACAGTCTTTGACACAAAATGTAGATGTGCACCTCTTATTTTAGAATTTGATTGATTATTTTTGGGGTTTCCCATAGCAAACCACGGACTTGCCCATTGTATAAAAAGTGGGTACCCATCTTTTATTCGCTACTCCTCATGAACCACTGATTTTCATGAAACTTAAAACACAGACTTTGTGATATAATGTTATGGCAATGTAGCACTGCACATCCTACTTCACAATTTTATTTGATCGATTTTAATTTCTTGAATCAAATTTGGGAATGGAGGTGCATATAAGTGAGCTTTTTCTAGTTTGCCCCCCCCCCCAAAAAAAAATTCTAGCTTTAGTTATTATATTTGTAAATGAGCTATTTAGCCACATCCCCTTATCCTAATAAGTATAACTGCCCATTAATTGTTACCCTAAATTGAAGTCTCAAAAACTTATAGATCAAGGTATGTTAAGTCACAGTTGCAATTGTCAATACAGAAATTTTATGCTCATCATCATAATTTGACAGACCGTAACAATGTTTCTATTTCACGAATGAGAATAGATATCTTTGGGTAGATCCAGAGTTTATTACCAGACTGACAAACAACGACTGTGACAAAATCGTACATTTCATTGCCAATGTGACAGGTGCCATGTGTGCACCTGACGATACCTCAGTTTTTGTAGGGGTCACACTGCTAATACTTTATTTTTGTAGCGTTCTTAGTTATTTTTGTTTGTTTGTTTTGTCTTCGTCATGCTGTCTCAATTCGTGTTGGATATGAATTGCTGTGATTTTAGATTTTGGATTTCCCCCTTTCAACATTTTTCTTCGGCATTCGTTTGCAAATGTATTGGCACAATCTTTAATTCTTGAATATAAGGAACTGGTTATTCAGTCTTGTAGTCATAGTAACTAGTGATTTATATCGCAAATAAAATTACGCTAACAATTTTTATTCAGTAAAGGCCTAACGCTTGTCTTAGTTATTATCAATAGTTATGAAAGCAAGACAGATGCTTTATATGCACGTGAGGTGCTGACACATATTTAAAAGCTGGTCTGCTTTAGCCTAATCCTAAAATTATATATGCATATAAGCTTGGCGTATTTACTTCTGTTTGAGCTTTGATCCTGTTGTTACTGAACTAGATTTTTCTATTTTTCCATTATGCATTATTTTACTGACTGTTGAAATGATAAAGAAAATATGTATAGTCAAAGAAACTGTCAACACCTTATAAGGTCAACCAATAATCGAACTTCTTTGGATGTGACGTAGACCTAACCCACTAAAATAACCTTAACCCTACTTTGACCTTAACAAGAATTCGACGTAAACCTTTCATACTCTCCCATACCCTTCACCACTACAAGAAGGCTGCACAATTGATTATTTACAGTCGTTCCATTCATAATCGTCAAATATCAACTCTTGCATTGCTTAACACTTACGTCATCTGATACATTGGAAAACGAATGCCGAAACAAAAAAAGGGGAAAGGGGAAATTCAAGAAATAAAAAAACAGAACACCATTATATATATGTAAAGCGAACGAAGCAGCATGACAAAGACAAGAAAATAAACAAAAATAAACAAGACCGCAAAACTACAGCACTAACAGTTTAAACACAACAAAAAATGGAGGTGCTTCAGAAGGGGAAACATGATCTGCTTTATGAGTGGCACATGTCTGGCTGCCATGTCTGGCTGCCAATGAAAGTCCGATTTTATTTGTCAGTCCGGATAGAAACTTTGGATTAACCCAAATATGTCTATTCTCATACGTGAAATAGAAACATCGGAACAAATCGCTATGACGACCACACAAATTCTGTATTGACAATTGCGACAATGATTTAACATAAATTTGGTGTATAATTTTTTGAGACAGTAATTTCACTCTGTTGAAAGAATCGCTGTACAAACCTCAGGCACGACTATAGCGAGTGAGTTGTGAAATGAAGACGCCATGTGATGTGGATGTAGGCATATTACTGCTCAGAAACGCGAAGTTCACTATTGGAAGGTGGAAATCATTACGGTTGTTAAGTAAAGTTTTCGGACGACCAGACTTGTAAACGTAGATGTATAAGTACAGGTATGATACTGATGATGATCTCTTTTAGTTTCGAGTTGGTATGGGTATATAAGATGAAGGTTATTCATGTATTGATGATGGTTTAATGAAAAAAAACACTCCATATAAAAAAAGCTGACAAAAAAGGATCGACTAGGTTAGCTTACTTTCTTTTTTGTCTGAACTAGCCCTGGTATGAACCTGGCTTCATACAAATAAAGCAATAAACCGGCTAAAACTTGAATACAATTAGTCACAATAGGTATCCCTATTGTCTGCTGGAATATTTGTCCTTAAACTTCGTCAAATATATTATCAATCACAAATTCCAGCATTGCGATGACATCCTCATCTTCATAATTTTTGTTGGAATCAGTGTGATTTTTAACTAAGTAAGTTCCATCTTCATTTATCACCAAATATGGATCTTTGTACCCTTTATAGTACAACAAGACTGGTGTATTTAATCCAGGAGTACTGACTTCGACTCATCATGTGGGAGAGTAGTATTGAGTGTAAATAAATCTAATGTTTTGACACAGTGCAGCTATTAAGTTCAGTTGAAAATAGATATTATTTTCGGTTTTTTCGAATCTACATCTGATTCACCACACTAGTTGAGTTCACTTTATGATTTTACATCTTTAAACCATCTTTGACTGCAGAAAGCAATGAAGTTAGAAACTTAGAAAGAGGTTTTATTGTGCATTTGGTAAACCCAGCGATATATCTCCGTCGAAAGGGCATTTATGTAACTTAAGAATCTCGTAGATACAAGGAAGTTTTTTTCACTTAAGTTGATAAAAGAAGATAATACTGTTTTGTGGTTGCTTAGGATATTCCCCCTTGTATGATGGTGATTTTTGAAATGGGTTGCAAAAGGAATTTCCAATACCCGTTCATCCTCATTTAGTCACTTTAGTGTCTTTTGCAGATATACTTGATGTGAACTATAGACATTCCCAGCTGGTACAATAACATAATTGTCATTTGGATCTTTGTAAATGCTTTTTGAATATTGACACCTAGTTTTACCCTTAGCTCTTTGATTTTACTGATTACTCTGATTTCGTTTGGTTTTATGCATTTTTAACAATTTATTGAAACTGTGGATTTCCTATGTTTAGGTTCTAGTGCTGCTGATGAGGAATCAATTTCCGAAATGGTCATACAGCTCATTAAAGTTAACCTGGATTATGAGGTGAACCCCTGCAAATTTTTTTTTCTGAACGGTGGTCTGAAATGGGTGGTAATGAATACCACAGCTTACAGTTACCATGGAACTTGAAAAATATTCCGCTTCATATATTTTTTCACTATCAATAAATTAGATTACAAGGGGAACCCCTGCCAGGGAGGCTTGGAATGCTTTGAATCATTTTTGCGTCGTTATTCGTTTTCCAATGTATTCAAAGGTTTAAATATAATGATGAAAATGATATTTTTCTCAAAATGGCTTTCATAAGTACATCATCGGATATGGAAATAGTTGCACATAAGCATATGAGTTCTTTTATTTTAATCAGAGACTTATAATGGAAATTTTGCAGGATGTTTGACTTTGTCATAACGTGGCTAAAATTTGGCAGGGGTTATAATCTAGATGATACATATTGCTGGTAAGTGCATCATTTTCCTATAGATTTCAATGTTTTATCATGTTCCGCGATGGTGTCAATGTTTTCTGTCGGATCGGAATGAAATGATAAATTTGTTTTTAGAAAAGCCTCGCCTGACATCATTCAAGTGCAGTTACTTTAATTTAGTCATTCTTCTTTTTTGTCTTTTTCATGCTGTCGCAATTCGTGTTGGATATGAATGACCATGGTAGCTGCATGACGTAAAACACTCCAAGTTCCTTTAAAAGAAAACAACTTTTGGCAGGGGTTGAATATTGCTGACATTGTAAAAGTATGTCTCACAATACCATTTTTTTCTAAAAATTTCAGTTTTCTAGTTTAGTGTCCATGGCAACCAAAAGCTCCACTATCCATTACATCTCATTTTGACCACCTCTAAAAAAACAAAAACAAGCAAACAAACAAAACAAACAAAAAAACATTGGCATGGATTCCCCTTATAATCAAGGTAATACTTATTGCTGATATCAAAGCATTCCAAGCCTCCCTGGCAGGGGTTTCCCTTATAATCTAATTTATTGATAGTGAAGAAATATATGAGGCGGAATATTTTTTCAGGTGTTCTAGTTTGGTTTCCATGGTAACTGAAAGCTCCGGTATTCATTACAACCCATTTTAGACCACCGTTCAGAAAAAAAAATTGACAGGGGTTCACCTCATAATTCATGTATACATTTTGCTGAAATCAAAACATCATGAGCCCCCTTTCAAAATAAAGATTTGGCGGGGGTCCCCCCTTATAATCTAGTTTATACATGTTTCTAAAATTGTGAAGAAAAATGTGTAGCAGAATACTGTTTTTCAAAGAGTCAGTGTTCTGGTTTGGTTCCCATGCCAACTGAATCATCCATTATCCATTTAAACCCATTTCAGATTACCATTCAAAAAAAAAAAAAAAAAAAAAAAAAAATTGGGCAGGGGTTCCCCCCGAAGTCCAGGTAATACGTATTGTTGAAATCAAAACATTCCGAGTCCCCATATCATAAAAAAATGCAGAGGTTCACCCTATAATATAATTTATATTGTGATGAAAAATATATAGCAGAATACTTTTTTTCAAAGATTCAGTGTTCTGGTTTGGTTTCCATGGCAACTGAAAGCTCACTATCCATTTCAACCCATTTCTGACGCCCATTCAAAACAAATATGGGCAGGGGTTTCCCTTATAATTCAGGTAATAAGTATTGCTGAAATCAATAATTTAGAAAGTAAAAGTTTTTGTTTTTTTCTCATCTAAGATTTTATTTTAACTGGACATTGCAAAAGACTTAATAATTTTGAATACTTCTTCACATTAGTTACCTCCCTTAGTTTTTATAACCTCCCTTTTTTATTTTTACTTTTCATTATGTCTAATTTTTTTTTAAGTTATTGACACCCAAAAAAGTGTTGGTGAAGATAACTAGAACTATGAAATAAATTTACATGTTCTAGCAATGATATGGGTAAACCCATATACAAGGATACTCGATTGTTCACATACCTGTACAATTTTGAAAAGGACCATTTTCAAACAAAACAATAAACAAAAAATTAACGAAAAAGATGCATATACATTTATGATTTTTTTTCACTTTTATAGGGTTCGTATAGGAAAAGGGGGGTAAATTGCACCTGTACATTTTTTTAATTGATTTTAATTGAATTTTATGCCTGTCAACATCTTCTAATACAAACATTAATTGAACAGATATTTGCGAGCAAATTGGTCCTTTTTATTTCAGTTTTGTTTTGCTGTATTTTTTCTTTTTTGTTTTTTGTTTTTTGTTTTTTTTTTCAAAATTCTAATTACTAATGGGACTTTTTTTCAAATCTTAGCGTGAACTAATGCTACGGAAAGACATGGCCATATCTTTTATTTCTAAAATAATTGATATATAATGAAATATTTCCGCTCAAACAATAACTGATTCACAAATATACCATCGTAGCTAGACATAGTATTTATTAGTAAATAAAAAGTCTAAAAATACACATCATTTACACCCTATAAGATCACTGTACCCGATAAAATGATTGTTGGTCAACTGGCGCATTGTTGGTGTGCAATAAACAAGATATGCATGAATGAACTGCATCTTTACTTCGAAATTAAGTACCTTTTTAAGCACCAATTGGAGTTGATTTTTCGAGAAATGGTTGCATTATTATATCTAGATATGTTTTCCGTTTTTTAATTTTCAATAGTGATAGCATTGCGTGATGTAAAAGGGGATATTCTAAAGGGCTGTCAATTTTTTGATTGATTTGACTACTTCTGAGCCTTATTTGAACACTTTAACCGCATCAAGTTCATGATTTTAAATGTACTCCATGTTATTGATAAGTTTTGCACAAGCTAGACCAATGCCAGCTGAAGAGGTTCGTTAGATATACACATGCTTTGTGTGATATGTAGATATTTCTCGAAGGCTGTTTTATTCAGGTGAGGTAGGCATTTTTAAGTAGGCGGAAAACGGGATCGTGGCAAAAAAAGTGCACGTAAAAACGAGAAAAGATGTCGACTGTAAAGCAGAAACCCACTGAAAAAGGAGCCTGTGAAAACCGGAAAAGTCTTTGTAAAATATTTTACCGCTCGGGAAACGCGACAATTGCGGAAAATTAATTACATTTCGGGAAAGGTACCATCTTCTAAAACACTGTTTTAAATTGACACAAAAGGCTATTTACAGTCATGTCTGACTGTTGACAAGTCAGAAATCATACAAGTTTGGAAAATATAAATTTTAGTTTTATACTTACATGTATATAAGCGGCTATTTCCCCTATCAAATAGAATGTACAGTAAGTAAGAACCAAACCGTCAGTCTAAAACACATCAACGCAATCTAAAACAACGGCAGTAGAATACCGAAGGAACAAGGGAAGCGATGACTACAAAAATCGAAGTCCAAAGACATGACAGAAACGGTAACAGATAAAAACAAAGACAAAACAAGGACGTGAGACAGCTACAATGCACGGAAATAAAAAGATAACATTAAGAACTAAGGCACCCATAGTGTGAACTCCCATGAAAACCGGGAGTGACATCAGGTGCTCCGGAAGGGTAAGCATGTCCTGCCCCGCTAGCGACACCCGTCACACTATCAGTAAGGCATAAAGTGTTTTGAAAGGTCTGTTTGGTAGCGGATTAGTTAATGTCATTTTCTAACCCTTAGACAAAAACCAATGTGATCCATGATACATGCTACTTCTCTAACCCTCAAACAGTATCATGGTGAAATTTGGAAAAGCTTTTTGTAAATCTCTATAGTATGAAAACAATCACACGGACAAATCGGTAGCACAAACATCACTCACGAAGACAAAACTAAAATGTTACAATATGATATACAAGACAACACGAAAAACGAAAGCACTGACAGTGTGAACTCCCATAAAAACCGGGAGTGACATCAGGTGCTCCGGATGGGTAAGCATGTCTGCTCCGATAGCGGCACCCGTCACACTATCAGTGAGTCAATCCGGGGTTGAGTCAAATCCGGTTATGTCAAATCCGTGAAGACGTGAAATCTAGCTGAAAATGTCCGTTTTCATTTGGGACACAGACACGTCATATCTGTCAATGATGTCATGGTGACGGCCATAGAATTTCTGAAGGGATGAAAGTAACAAAGGCTGAACAAATCCCTGACTAAGCAGTCTAAAAGTTGTATATCTTTGCATAGCGATTCAAAATATATTTATTTGATTCTGGGTGTCTTTTAATTGAAAAAGATGAAGAAAAAAATCCATCTTTTCCCAATTATGAAGAATAAAACAACCGTTTTCGTAATACAGTGAGTCCAACTATGTGTATAGTTTCACTACAGCAATGCGTACAGTAAAAAAGTGTTGCACTCCAACAATCCGAAAAAAGTGACCTACAAAAAAACGCTGCGTACAGCTACAAAAATCTAGCGCAATGCTACGCCCTACATCGTACATTTAATTTCTGTTCATGACAGCTTGGGATCATCATATCTCATCTTTTGATCCATTATTTTGTGAAGAATTTTTGAAATTACCACGAGATATGGTAAATTTAAAAAGAAATTCCGCCGTGACTGACAATATCTTAATATATATCCATCTCCTCTCATCATTCCTGCACGAGAAAGCGTAAGTTTAAAGAACACATGATAATGAAGTTATTTAGAAAAAATATACGGAAAAAAATTCTGAAAAGTATGTTTTTTCTGCAGTTAAAGATGAAGTTCATCCATGCATTTCTTGTTTATTGCACACCAACAATGCGCCAGTTGACCAACAATCATTTTATCGGGTACAGTGATCCTATAGGGTGATTTATGCTATTTATAACTTGTTAACAATCAATAGACAATCAATATAATATGTCCGCCTGATACTGAGAAAACGGTGGTGTATGAATATTTGAAGTAGTAACTATCAAAACATTAACAAATCGCTTCAAATCATTCGTAAAAATACAACTCTTAAATTATGTGTTTTCAGATAATTGATCTAGGGTGAGTTAAACTGATAAAAAGTCGCCAAATACCGAACTATTTCCTACGCCTTGACATTGTGATCTGTACCCAAAAACAAATATATATCTTGAATAGATAGTACGCACTGATCGAGTATATGAGAACTACTTTTGTGTGGACAATAAAACTTTTTAAGCTATTTTTGTTATCAAATAATACCAAATATGTGATTTTAATCTTTATTGAAATGTTTAATTTTTGTTATATTTTTGGAAGTTGGGACTTTGACCTTTGTCGCACAAACCTCAAAATCGATAGGGTTCCTCCTCGGAATATAACTCCTGTCTATACCAAGTTTCATTTCGATGTGTAATGTGGTTTTGGAGATATTGTGTTGAAACGGAGAATTCATATTTTTGTTCTATATTTAGAAGTTGTGACCTTGACTTTTGTTGCACACACTTCAAAATCAATTGGGCTCCTCCTCTAATCATAACTCATGTCTCTTTAGATATCACGCGGAAACCAAAAGTTGACGCCCGGACATCCGGACGCCCAGACACCATTCATCAAATTATAAGCCGAGTTCGACTTCGTCGCAACTCGGGTAAAAATGTTATTTTCATAATAAGCTCAAAAACTGTTGAAGTAAATTTGTCAAAACTTACATGTCCTTTATAAAGGTTCCTCATTTCATTAGGATATCAAATTCTAGAGGCTCAGAGACTGTATCGGTCACTTGACAAATTGCGTAATAGCTCATGATGAAAATATATTACTGAGTTAAATGTGACAACAATGCAAAGGGATGCAATGTTTTTATTGGATTCAACCATTGTGAGCGATTATGGTAAAGGACCTTTGATGCAACATTCTTGTAAAGTTACGTTGAATATGCTTCAAGCGTGCAGAGGAGATAATAAAAATGTAATATCCAATTGGGACACTGGTCAACTATGTTTTGCGCTGGTAGCTATATATAGTCATTAATGTGGAGACGATAACTGGAAACACTTACAATGGCTGCAAATTATCATCACATCCAACAATCTTCCGGGGAGCTGAACAAGAGAAAAAAGAAAAACAACAAAAAGACTAACGTAAACAACGATAGGAACTCGGAACAGGCGGACTGAAAGAGCTAGCGTTCGGTTTTAACAGGTTTATGGATACCCAAACCTCCCTTTTCTCTTCTAATCCGTTTCCCTATGCCTTTTTGTCTAATCGGGGCAAATATAAAATCTGTGTAAAGGACCTTCGCTACAGCATACCAGTACAGCGTTCATTTGTGCTATTAGTTTCAAAGCAGATATTTTTTTCTAGGGTCCAATATTAAACTATGTTTTGCACCGGCAGCCATGTTTGTTTTGATCGGATCCAAACCAAATAAGCAAACTTAGTAAGGGACCTTCTATACAACCTATTTAGATTCGGAGATGATCAAAATGTGATTTTAACAAATGGGCTAATGCTAAAACTCGCAGCTATGTTTATGTGAAATCGGAACGAAATAAGTAATTACTGTTAAGAATCATCTTTTAGTTCAAAAAGTTTGAATAGTTTTCAGAGCCTTATGGTTCAATTTTAAACTATGTTTGTCGCTGCCAAATTAATATCGAAACAGTGCTGTCAATCTTTTTTAAATAACTAAATGCCGAAGTTACTGTGAATTTAAATTCTGTATATGCGCATTTCGACAACTTATGCCTCTTCAGTGCAGATAAAATCTAAACGTTTGGAAGACCATAAACTTAAAGGACCTTCTGTTTCCTGTACTTTCCTGTAAAGTTTGGTAGAATTTTATTCATGGGTTTCAAAGAATATTATCAAAATATAATTTTCACATAGGGCAAATGTTAAACTATCTTAAATTATGGATGGTATGTTTTTGTCAAATCAGAACAAAATAAGTTATATTTGAAAGGACCCTATGGGTCAGGTGAGATAAAAAGATACCTGCCAACGCCGATGATAGTTTAACAATAAATCCTAAACGAAAGCCTAATTTTCAAGGAATGATGTATCGAAGGATCTCTACAAAAACTTGCTAATTATTAATGACTATATATAGCTACCAGCGCAAAACATAGTTGACCAGTGTCCCAATTGGATATTACATTTTTATTATCTCCTCTGCACGCTTGAAGCATATTCAACGTAACTTTACAAGAATGTTGCATCAAAGGTCCAATTCTTCGAAAAATAACATGAAGCATTAAAATTGATTCTTTTGGAGAAATCAATATTTTCATGATCTGCTCTCAAAAGCATTGCAGCAAATTTCTGCAAACTGTGCTAAAATAATAAATGCAAGGTCTATTATAATAGTTGGTCATTTCATTCCGATTCGAAAAATACGTGGACGCAAGCATGAAAACTGAAAAAAATAATATTGGCAATTTTTTTAACTATGTAATATCCTTTTCATAATCACCTGCTTGGAAAGCATTTGTTATGATAATTTGTCATTTCATTCCGATCCGACAAAGACATGGATGCAAGCGCGGAACATAGTTTAACATTAGCCAGTATTGGGAAAACATCCTCTTCACCATCTGCTTTGAGAGCATCGAAAAGATTTTCAGTTAGCTCAGGGGAGGTTTTTCAAAAATTGATCATTCCATTAAAATCCAACAAAAATCATGGCCGCCAGTAACATAATTAAACATTTTAACCTATGGGGAAATTCAATTTAGAGCATCTCCACTAAACCCCTAGGCCAAATTCAAACAAACTTGACAGGTTGGTGCATAGAAATTCGTTAAGAAAAATAGCTTATTTTGTTTAAGTCATACATGTAGTTTAGCATTGGACCCTATGGTTCACATAAGTTTAACCAAATTGACACGGAATGAAGTAAGGAAGGTCCTTTATACAAGTTTGCAAAACTAGAGGCTCAAAGACTGAGCCTGTACCGCTTACCAATAGCAGATGATGAATTAAAATTATATTTTTCCAATAGAGTTCAACATAGAACTTTGTCCCGCAATGTAGGCCACGTTTGTTATCGAATAAAAAACACAGTTATGTGTAATTGTAAAATGAAAATATATGTTGTGAAACAGCTGCGTGTCATACAATATAGACTGAATAAAAAGTTTGTGTAGCTGGAGATTTAATTGTTGTAAAATACTTTTTATACAACATTCGTGTAAAGCTAGGTTGAAGAGCTTCAGTATTCTTCATGCTAAATTCTTCTTTCTTAGTTCTATATTCTACATTCTACTTTCTATATTCTACCTTATTACTTCTATTTTCTAGATTCTTACTTCTGTATTCAGAATTCTGAGTTCGAAATTCGAAATTAAACATCCTTTCTTGTAAATTTATAATCCTTATTTCTAAATTTGTCATCCTACATTGTAATTTCTTCATTTTGAATTTTTATTTCTTAATTCAAAAATCGTGTTTTGCAATTTTAAATGCTAGTTTCTCAATTACTTATTCCGAATTCCTTGTTTTATATCTTAATTTTCATATTCTTCATTTGTTAGAATTATTATAGAAAAAAAATAAAAAGTAAGAAGTTAGAAAGATTAATATAGAATAAAGGAGTTAGGATGATGAAAATAGAAACAATCAAAGCTCCGATGGAGCTGAAACTCGAAAGCCCTGAAAATCTACACGTGGCAATAACTTCGTAGTCATCGAAAGAACTGCTGCATAGAAAATAACGAATTAATATGCTATATTGCCTTTAGAGTACTGATTTGATCAGGGTGTCACTGAATAGAAAGTACAATTTATCAAAAGTTAAAAAATCACAGGCAATTCTATAATCACGTGAATATAATAGAATGGGTGATTTTCGCATGGATGTCCAGTTCAACTCATGTGCTAAATAGCCAATCGAAGTCAACAAATGCATTTGCCGTTTTGAGAACTGACTCGACAAACACGAACAGAAGGTACAATTTATATATTAAGTTATTCCGTAATACTATATGTGAAAATAATTGGAATGTGTGATTTCGTGTGTATGTCGATTCCATTGCTATAAATACATTACATGTGACTCGTGTAAACATTTACGCGACAGTATTACTGGATTCATTCCCGAGAGACAGGGACGTAAATACTGTGAATATTTATGAACTGTATGTTAATATCAATTCTATAAGCAACACCGTCAATATTCGACTTACAAAAAAAGAATTTTGAAAGAAATTTACGCACTATATTTTGATCGGAAGCATGTAGCTCTTCAAATACGTTAATAGGCCTGAAGCGTCACGTGACTTTCTCGGATGGTTTTAACAACTCTCAGCCTCGCTTTCGAGTTAAAAATTATACACGAACTATAAGAAAAATCTTAGTCATCTAAACGCTTTAAGAGATTTAACCGCTAAGGTGATTGACGTGGTGGGGTTCTATTTGGGGGTTAAAGAATAATGTAACAGTTTTTATTTCACCACAAACATACATTACTGCCATTTATTTAATCCATAACCATGTGCAAGATACTGGGTTGAAAAAAAAAGAAATTTGGTAACAATGGTTCAATTGTAAATAGTCATAATCATTAAAGACTACCAGCAGATGACGTAATTAAACATTTAATCAAATACATTCTAAAATGACTACTTGACTATATTTAGAACCAAAACTTGGTCACAGTCGTCTATTTCAAATTTGCATCTGACAATGGGAAACATAGCCTTGCTACAAGTCCCTTTGTATTTGATAACTTTCTCTTTGATAACATCTCTCTGATAACATTCTCCCCTTGAATATTATCCGTGTTCTGTCCAGCTGGTCCCTCTATTAATGTGCCGCACAAAGGCCTTCCTTTGCAACTAATTTTTATTAAAGGTGTGCCAAAATATAATTAATACTAGTAGGTAGGGACTCGGATCAAGTCTACGGGAAAGTTGAAACTTGTCCTTGTCTCCTTGGGAGAAAATCTTAGTTTCTTGATATTCGGGTTGTGCATGGGATGAGATTTGTTTCCATTGATCTACTCAATTTGTACTTTTTGGCGACCATTTAGAGCTTTTCATATGGTATGAGATTCTTTCCTGTGTTGAAGACCGTACGGTGACCCCTACATGTTTTGTTTTGGGTCGTTTTAACCTGGAGATGGGATGTTGTCTCCTTCACATTTATCCCATTCCTTTCTTTTTCATACATTTACTATTTGGCTCTGTTTTTTTACCTGTAAAAATGTCTATTGGTCTGACAAATCTTCTGAGTCTGTCGGTCCGAATGTCTAATAACTAGTCATGAAGTCCCGAGAAGTATGTAAAACACAGCTATAATAAACTTCAAACATTGTCGAACGGCTGCATATACTTATACGGTCAGTATAAGGCAAAGGGATGCTGTAGTCAAAGTTCCAACAAAATAAAATACTAGTAATCAATTACATCAGCAAACTGAGACTACATAATAAAGAAAAAAAATAAACAAAACTGAGCCATGTCGCCAGAAAAGCTGCTCCACGCATGAATCCCGTCACACGGTCAGCGAGGATAAGGTATTGAAGTTTCTGTTGTTATCTGATTTGTTAATGTCATTTTCAGCCCTTAAACGACCACTAGTCCCTCGGAAGGGACAATGAATGGTTGGTCCGTGTTAGGGGAGAGCAACACCTCTGTAACGTTAAAGAACCCTTCATCGAGTTAATAAAAAATAAATATGCTTAAACTAACCTTAAAACAAAACCAATTATAATCAATATTACATGTTAGACAGTGTAAATTCGTGCCTGGTGTATATTTTAAGTATTATGTTGCTTTTTGCCCGGTGTATCTTGACTATGGATTAAATAAATCTACTAAGTATTTAAATATAAGATAAGATACATTTATTCCAATCAAGGTCCCTCAAGGGGCAATTACAAATAACATTCATAATTCAGACACAACAATACAACAAAATTAATGTAACAACAAGTGGATATATATATTTATATATATGTATGTCTGTATAAATATAAAATAAATGGCCGTTATGTATTCCGGAATAAATGTTTGTGGTGGAATAAAAACACTGTTACATTATTCTCTAAACCCAAAATAGAACCCCACCACATCAATCGCAAGTGCGGTTAAATCCCTTAAAGCGTCTGGGTGACTAAGATTTTTCTAATAGTTCGTGTATTATGCTTACTTCGAAATCCTTGTTTCTATTTTCAGCATCCTAACTTCTCTATTCTATTTTCTTCTTTCTAACTTCTTACTTTTTATTATGTATTTCTATAATAATTCTAACGAATGAAGAATATGAGAATTAAGATATAAAACAATGAATTCGGAATAAGTAATTGAGAAACTAGCATTTAAAATTGCAAAACACGATTTTTGAATTAAGAAATATAAATTCAAAATGAAGAAATTACAATGTAGGATGACAAATTTAGAAATAAGGATTATAAATTTACAAAAGGATGTTTAATTTCGCATTTCGAACTCAGAATTCTGAATACAGAAGTAAGAATCTAGAAAATAGTAGTAATAAGTTAGAATATAGAAAGTAGAATGTAGAATATAGAACTAGGAAAGAAGAATTTAGCATGAAGAATTTTGACCCCTTTGGCTTTCCATACTTCAGGAGCTTCAGAGAAGATGACCAAATATTGATTTCCGTAGAGGCCCAATATTAAACTTTGCTGGTAACTACGTATTTTATCTAATCGGGACAAAGTACAGTAATCTTTGTTACATTTCCTTCAAGGGAGCTTCTCGTAGTGTCCAATGTTAAGTTATATGTTGCTTCAGTGTCGATAAAAAAATCTAATCGAAATATGTAAAAGCTGAAACAGAACAAATTACCAAAAATGATCTAAAAAGAAGAACCAAAATCAGCTGAAGACAGAGCTATGCAAGAGGAAGATAGTCCTTAGGTTTAAACAAAATTTTCTAAAATTTTTATATGTACTGGCTACTGCTTTAGTGAATACCTTCTGGGACTTGCAGTCCACCAGCAGTAGCATCGACCCAGTGATGAAAAAAAAACAAAATACCGAAGTTATTGTGAATTAAATTCTGCATATGGCCATTTTGGCAACTTATGTCTCTTCGGTGTAGATCATTATCCCTTTTCTCAAAGTCGTTGAAGCAAGTTTCAGTAAAATGTACAGAAATGATATGTCTTAGTCCAATATAATGGTTGGTAATTTTATTCTTATCCGGAAAATAAGCTGTCCAAAGTCCCTTTTGCTGTTTACGTTTGTCTTCTGTCTTCTGTCTTTTATTATTGTATTTTTGTGCAATTCCTTGGTAGATTGTGGAATGTAACTGTATTTTTCAGCCATTTTAGATGTTATCTGATTATTTAATGGGTGCACAATTTCGCAAAAAAAATCCCAATCAAAATGTAGGCCTTACATAAGGTAATATTTTTAAATCAAGACATTGCTAACATATCTAATGGATTCAAGACGTATCATAAAAATACTTGCCGTTTTCCTTAGGTTTACGTTCCGGACTTTCACTTTCTGTTCTTTTTTCACGGTCTTTTGGACTACCACCCCTGCTTCTCTTTCCATCTGGTTTTGGATCAGGATCAGGCTCACCCCGTTCTATAGCTGCAATTCGTTTGTCCCTCTTTTTTGAGTCATTGCTTTTTTTCTTCTCTGGTCGATAGGTAATAATTGTCACATCACTGTGTGAAAAGAGAGATGGTGCACTGCTTCTTCGCTTTCTTTTATTTCTCTTATTTTTACTTTTGTTGCTAGTATTCGGACGCAACTTGAGTTGTTCTAAGTACTGACGATACATCTAAAATAAAGACAACATTACTCGAAACACAACAATGGCTTTGTTTGGATCATCTGAGAACGCAAATACCAAAAAATCGAGTTTTATTATGAAACTTATTGTGATTTTTTCCAATTCATTTCAGATCATGATATAAGTGGTCATATGGCATATGTGGTTGCAAATACAGGTAAATAGTCACTATCCTTCTGATACTGGACACTCAAGATATGCTATATCGATGTTTAATACGGACTTCTCATGGCCAGTATCAAGCAAGACCGTGATAATTCACAAAATGATAAATGGAACTCTGCAGGATTCTGGTTTAGCATGGTCAATACATTCTTGATTGCAATAATTATTTTTTTATCATTTAAACGTATGACATAGAGCGACGGGGACGTAGTGACTTGACAGTGTCCCCTTGCCTGTTCAGTGATACTGACATTAACAAGCAATGCAGATCAAAGGAAATTCATGCAAAATAGCGATAAACCAGAGTAAATTGAAAAGAGACACAGCCATGTACAAGTATGATTTATAAAAGTATATATCATGTTCACCAAATTTAAAAAAAGGTGTTACATGTAACCACCCCAGGAAAACATTGTCTATGCGGGTTCTGAGAAAGAGAGAGAGGGAGGGAGCAAGATTTGTTACTTGGTAGCGCTAAGATTTTTCACCTGACTTTTATCTAATAATCAAACTAAAATAGAAACATAATATATTGTCGTAGCAATGTGATTGATTATGTCCTCGGCATACATAATCATTAGCCAATTGAAGCCTATCATGTTTGTAACTACTGATCGATCTATGTGGTAAGAATGCCTTACCTTTTTAGGCCAATTTCCCCTAATGCTTTGCCTTTGTAGACAAGAAAGTATTCCTGCAACACAAACGAACGTTTGTGCAAGTCGTTGAAGAAATGTTTACGTTTGGTTTCCGTAGAGACTTCCATCGCTTCACGGATGGACGGGCGAACCCTGTAATAAATGTAGTTTAAAAATCTATTTTAACCATTCTTTTTATGTAAAAATGCAATCGAACGTAGTTAACTATAGTGAAAAAATATTTAAATACACAAGTTGTGCAGGTAAAAATTGTTCAATTAATCAGAAAATTGCTGTAAAAGGAAAATTATGATCCAATTAAAATTTGACTGTATAATTGTGTTTTTTTAAATTTAATTGAAAATGCATATGATGATGTTATTACTAAAGAGTGACGGTAATGATTGTATTGCTTATATGTCCATGACCTTTTTGTTTTTGCTTATGGCATGTAATGTGTATAGATATATTTACACTTAATAAACTATGAAGCAATAATCACAATGAAAACAAATAATTTAAATCTTTTTATATTATTTTATACATACTACACATTATATGCAGAATGACCTCATAGACACATGTACACAAAAACAAGCAATACGCAATCAACGAAGTTTATGATTAACTCACTTTCTATGAAATTTTCCCTTCAGAAATGGTATTACTAAAACAGACTAGAGCACTAAACACAAAAGACGTGTGTTTAGAGATATAACACAAACTTGCTTTAAAAATTTAAAAAAAATATAAAACCTATAAATATTTTGATGGAGTTTCTAACTTGAATTACAGTTCACATAGCAACGTAATATGGGACTGAAGCTCCTTTTACAATTTGCTCTTGCTGAGCCACTTTTTGCATAAAAATCTTTCCGATCCTTGTCTTGAAAGGATTCCGTTCAGTTCAGTCAATACTTATGTTGAAATTAATTACAGATAGGTTGAAAACTGAACCAAATTTCTCTCGAGATGAAGTAGAATTCACAGGCAGAAGCCAAGAAATTAAATATGGGACGGAAAGAAACAAATAAAACTGATCAACATCAATTGAAACGAAATGATTTACAGATTAGGGTAGGGTTTGGCAAACCAATTTAATTAGAAATCTTAGGAAAAATCAGTAAAATTCATTGAAACAGAAAACAAAACTAAACAAAGTAACTTCAAAAAAAGGTTGGTATCTAACCAAGGAAATAAAGGTTTGTTTTTTTTGCAACTACACTTAAAAAAGAAAGAACACAATATAGGGATGAGAGGAAACCAAATGTAGTTGATTTAAGGCACGGACCATTTGATTTTCGGGAGAGGGGCTGGTATTTTATAGAAAAAAATTCTGGTCCTAATTTTTCCCCAAAAAAATTCTCTGGCCAGCGTCTGGGTTGAAAAAAAATCTGGTCCTGATACTGTCCATTAGAAAAAAAACCTGCTCGACAAAATTTCCCGGCATTATGTATATTGGAAAAAAATAATGTGGCCCGCGAAAAAATAAAATCCCGGCTCTGGTGAAAATCAAATGGCCCGTGCCTAAGAAGGAAAAAACAGACCATTTTCATTAAAGTTTAGACGGATTTTTACCTAATTAATTCAACATGGGAGATACCATTGACAATTGGAGATGACCAGACCAAATTAATTAGAAATGGAACAAAACCAAACCACAGTAAATCTGAGATATGAGTCAGCTAAAACTAAAATTATGATGGACTGGAGAAAAACAAACTTAATTTATTAAATCTGAGATAGGAGTTAGCTAAAAACTAAAATTATGATGGACTGGAGAAAAACAACCTGAATTAATTAGATATGAAAGAAAAGCAAACCAATTGAACAAAAACTTATTTATTCACTACTACTTGTTATCAAACCAAAGCAAAATTATAAGTATTTTTATCATTAGTAGTATAACTCACTCAATTCAATTCAATTCAAATTCAATTCAATATTTTGTTAAAGTCTCACCACTTGTATTTAACAACATAAAATAACATATACAATGTACAATATACATGAACAATAAAAGACTATACACAAGTAAAACATATACAAGTGCCATTCTCAAAAGAATTACGAGAAACTATATAATGTTAGTAAAACAAATTATACATGACATTAAAAAATCATTCTTATTATTAAGAATATAAAAAAGTGTTCCTTCTACTTAAAATATTAAAGCAGGTTTTGGCAACATTGTAAAAACAGTCATCTGATGAATTTTTCCTCATCAGATAAAATATTAAAACCTAAATTTTTCTCTTCAATTTCTTGAAATAAATTCATTCTCAAATCTGCATATAAAGGGCAATACATTCCAACATGCCTCTCATCTTCAATAAATGAATTATTACAATAAAAACATTTCCTTTCCTCAATAGCTTTACCCTCATAACGACCAGTCTCGATCCTCAGTGGTGCAACACCACATCTAAACTTAGAAAATGCACTTCTATATCTATAATTACATGTAATGTTTGAAGTCAAATATTTCTCTGCCCCATAAGAAGTTTTAAAAAGCTTATAAGTACGTAACTTTTTACCTACATTTTGAGCTAAAATTCTTTGTTCCCACTCAGCTTTATATTCATCAAATATATTTTCTAAATTCAAAATACACCTTTTACTTAAACAATTATCAATATTTATATAATTATCAAAATTACAAGACCTTAATCTCTCCTTTACTCTACCACACCAGTTTTTATTATTGGTATTTAAACTCCATTCAAAAACTTAAAAATTGTCTCTGTCCCTTTCCATAATGGAAAATCGCTTCCACAATCCACTGACGTCTCCAGCCCATATTACCATTAACCGCATCATTAGGCGTATATTTTCCCACCCCCATAAAATGGTGTCTTCTGGCTATTCCAACATTTTAAAAATATATATTCTGGTTATTCCTACACGTAGAGAACTTAGTAGGTTTTGTTGTTTTAGTAATAATTGCCTAATTAATTTTACAGGAAAATTTGGGATTCAACATTGGATTTAAACATTGTGTTTTATAGAAATGTTGGCTTTTTTTTGTTAAATTTATAACTTTTTTTTCATGGAAATAAATAAATGAATGAATAAAAGATAGACTTAAAATGTTGAAATATTTTTTAAAAAAAGATAGAGACTGAAAATTGAATTTAGTAAAGAAGTATGGCCATTTAGCCGTGAATTTTGATCATATCTTGGGCCATTTTCAAAATATGCTCAAATGTTGTCGAAAATCTCTAATACATATACTTCCGATATATGTCATACTTGTATGTTTTCTGACATATAAACAGTCGAAAATGGCTGTAAATAGCATTTTGTGTCTTTTTAAGCCATTTTACAGTGTTTGGGAAGATGATACTACTCGAAGGACACCGCGAACCAAAACCAATTTTTTGTTGCGAGTGTATAAACATTTACCCTTCCAAGTGTCAGTTAGTTTACGTTGTGCTGGAGGTCCTATACAATAACTTTAAGAAAAAAACCTACAAAAATCGTAGAAATCTGATAAAATTTATTTTAAAAAGTGCAAGCCAAATAATTCTTATAAATATACTGATTTCAGTGATTGAAGTCATCCTCAGTTTATCATGGCAAACACACAGTTATATGTTACTTTTACTACTAATAGACTAGGGAACCAGAACCTGATACACAATGGGTTCAAGTTTCGTATTAAGACTAGACCTGGTGACATAGTTTACTGGTAGTCTGCCGTGCCACCATCACCACTCTCAATAACATACATAACAAGATAGCCGGTAACCACAACCACCAGCCAGGCCCAACCAAACTAAGAGTTGACACAATACTCCAAACTATAAAAGCAGAGCCAGAGACGAACTCACACCAATACCCGCAATCTATGAGGAAGAGTTAGTTAAACTTTGCAAACTAAAGAAACTGGTGAAAGCTCCGCCTTCTAACATCTTCAACATGGTAAAACTACTAAAGGACGAAGAGGCCGTTGATGGCTGCACCTTGCCTCAGTACCAAGCTTGTGGAAACGTGTCCCAAATGCAAATACCAAGAGATCGACTCCAGACTGACAACACTTAAGACTCGTCTACAAAACCAGGAACTCACATCAGTCCAGTTCGCTGACGCTGCTTTGCATCTTTTGCATCCAGAGTAGACTTGTGAACTTTTGATAAGTGCTTGAATTGTTTTTTCATGTATTTATTGTATGATTCTTTTAAACAAATCATTAGTATGTTAACTTTATTTACTGCTTTTTCATTTATTCACAGTGTTATCAGTGCTTGAATATTATGTACTTATCAATGACTCATTATTATCATGAATATTGAATATTTCATAAATTATGAAAAGATATATATCTTATTTTTTATTTGTTAAAAAAATTTAAAAGACACCTAAAAACATAAAACACTCGCAAGTCTAAAATTCATAAGAATTTTTACATGAAACTTTTACAGATGAAATAAAATTCTATGCATACAGCAAAAAAGGGAAGGTAATTACAACACATTAAGGATTTCAATTAAACTTTTGTTTTTACAGCATATACAAACTTAATCCCTTGTTTATACAACCATTCTGGTTATTCCTACATGTATTTTATAGTTTTTATCTAAAAATTTAAGAATGTTGGAATAGCCAGAATAAACCCATAAAATATCTGGCAGCCCTATTCTGAACTGCATTTATACAGGAAAAATTTTTGGTTCCCCATATCGCAGAACCATAATTTATTACTGGCCATACAAGAGTATCAAAAAGCTTAGTGAAAGTGGAATACTGGAAACCACCATGTACTTTACTTTTAACAAATAACAAACGTAGTGCTCTGTTTGCTGATTTTGCCACTGCTTTAGCCATTTCATTATAATCTAAATATTGAGTAAATAAAAGACCTAAGATACCATTTCAATATTTTCATCATTAAATACAAATAATATATTTGTTTGAGATACAGGTGGATTTCTGAAATGCACAATTTTAGTTTTTTGTAAATTAACTTTTAAACTTTTCTCATCACACCACTTACTTAACTGTAAGTCATTCTCATTTTCAGCTAATAAAACAATATCATCTGCATATAACAATATGCTAACTTTACAATCACCAATAGTAACACCAACATCTGATTCTTTTAGCTCTGTTACTGAGCTATTTATAAATATGTTAAACAATATGGGTGACAGAACACATCCTTGTTTCAGACCAGAGTTTATACATTAAATCAATCTGTCATGTTACTTTTACTGCACATTCTACATGCTTATATATACCTTTCAATGCACCTAAAAATTTTGTACTTATACCTAGTTGATCTAAATTACTTATTTACCATTGGCTGTGGACACTTAACTTAGCTGTAAAGCTTGCGCACTGAAAATTACGTATATAATGTGTTTGTTGAAGAGGTATGGCCACTTTCCCGTGAATCTATTTCCTTCTGCTTACCAATTTTGCGAATGCATTTAATATTTTTCAAAAACTGTTTTAACAGTTTTTTCCGTTATATTTACTATTATAAGAAAATCAAATTGATACATTTAGATACAAGATTCGACCACTAATTAATTTACCACTAGAATGCAAATTTTACAGATTTTGTTAATTTCTGTGGGTTTTGTTAAAATTCGTTGTATAGCACCAAAAGAGGCAAATTTAATATGTGACTGCCATTAGGAAGGGCAAGTGTTTATACACTAACAACTAAAAATTGCATCCTATTTATGTTAAAAAAAGGATTTAGTCACATCACTGTGTGATAAGAGACAGCAAACATATCAGAAAACCTAAAAATGTGGCATATATTAATTTTATTTCTAGATAGTACACATACCAGAAACCACCTTACTTGATTTTTGATAACACGAAAATTGCACGGCTAAATGTCCTTTAGTTTAAACATATTTATTCAGTAATATTGACATTTACAATACAATCACAATACAATTTTTTGAAAACCTGACAGGATCTGGTAACAAGCTGAAAAAAGCTGATACTGGACCATTTCCTGAGAAAATGACAAATTATTAACAATCGTGTAATTGATACATGCTCCGCTACAATAAATAGATACATTTTGTATGTATAGTAAATGTTTGTAGATACAAAGTTAATGTAAGGAATGTCAAGTTAAAAAATCATATTATTATAACACATGTAAAATAACTAGAGAATAATTAATGTTGAAGTCATGTTTGTGCAAGTTTAATTCGTAAATCGCTTACTTTTAAGAATAAATTTCTGTGTCGTAAGGAATATAGATTTATTTTCTTGATCATCTAAGACTTCGGATCTATAAAGAAGTAAACGAGTATCAACAAGGATATGAACATAAATTGTATGTTAATGTTATCTTTTTATTTCCGTGCATTGTAGCTGTCTCACGTCCTTGTTTTGTCTTTGTTTTTATCTGTTACCGTTTTTGCCATGTCTTTGGACTTCGATTTTTGTAGTCATCGCTTCCCTTGTTCCTTCGGTATTCTACTGCCGTTGTTGTATGTACTGTTTCTGCTCTAATGGCACGGTATTTTTCACAATAATTAGAATTAAAATGTCCTTTAATTCTTTAAAGTTTTCAATGAGAAGTAGACAAACGATTTTATAATACTTATATCATAAATCTATCATAAGACAACTATAACGAAATATAGGTTAAATAAGCCGCTGTTCTGATGATGGCTCTCGCCACTGATCGGCGAAATTAGATGGTTCTTGTTTTATGACATTTAATGTCATCGCTTTTCTCAGGGTGGCTTATGAACTACATTTTGTAGTTTGCATTTAATGTCACTTTTCACATGGTGGCTTTAATATCTTATAATATGATATGACAAATTTCCTTTGATTTTTTATGGATTAATCATGCTTATTTTGAGTGTTGTGCAAAACTATGGAAATCGCGAGTTCCGTGTGCATTTCCATTTTTTAAACATTTTTGTTTAAATTCTGCACGAAATTTGCAAAACAGTTACCAAAATGGAGAGTTCCAGTAATCCCTTGAACCCCTTCCTCTGTGTCCGCCAATGAAATACAATGTGAATGTGTTATGCGCGAACCATTTGATTTTCAGGAGGAGGCTGGAATTTTGAACCAAATAAAAAAAATCTGGCCCCGACTTTCACTAAGAAAATTCTCCGACCAGCACCTTGAAAATGTAAGAATTGCATACACTTTAAACTTAAATGGTGATAATCACGTTTTTCAGGTCAGAAAATGACTCAGAACATTTTTTGATTTAAAACCTTATCTAGCTTTATATATAGCCATGAAAGCGCGCGCAGATCGGCTTGTTCCCATTGCGCCTTAGCTGTGAAATTTTATATAAAAAAATATTCCCATTTCGCCTTAGTACATAATTGTGTCAGCTAATACGAAATGGGAACTTCTGTATTCATCTAATCAAGAGAAACTGGTGTTTGTACAACAATATAAACATTAAAGATTTAAGTTGTTTAATTAAAATTGAAATTAATGTAAATTTCATGTGTAATGGCTTGTTCTCTTTTAAGTTGTGTATTCTTCAGTTTCAAATTCAAATTACAATTTCTATGTTTTATTAACATAACTTCATATGATATGTAACAAAACAAAATTCCAACAGAAGTATACATTATTATTCATTCATAATCATAATATTATACATATACAGAATAGAAGATCAAATAAAGAGGCATACAAAATATGTCATGAACAAAACAATGAAATATGCCAGCACAATAGTTCTTTAATATGAGCACATATATTTCTTTTACAAGCACATTTATGAAGCACAACTAAGCACATTTATTAGCACAAATTTGCTTTGCTGCATGCTTCGATTTGTAAGATGTATTAATTTATTGCATGTATTGTTATTTCTTTTTATGCTGTTTTTATGTTAATTTATCTACTAGTATATGTTTTTATATTCGGTAAAAAGCTCTTCAGAGCTTGTGTTTGTATGTTGAATGTATTTCTAATCAAAATAAAGGTTTCTTATCTTATCTTAGCACAATTATAGTTCTTTATGAAGCACAAAAATAGTTCTTTAATAAGCATATTTATTAGCACAATATTAGTTCTTTAATTATCACAATAGTAGTAAATAATGAATAATTCAAATAAAAACAATATCACAATACGAGGATAAGCACAAAGTTCATTTAACTATTTCTTCTATTTGTCACTAGTCGAGCTTCAGGATATATGATGCTGCGTCACCATACAGTACAAAGTTTTTCTCTCCCGTGGTTAGTTTTTTTTTTTAATTTTTGAAATGGAATAATATGAAATACATTATAATCAATTTTTAGAATATTTACAATTAATTTTAAATGATAGTAGATTTTTTTGTTTAAGAACAAAAATCAATTAAAAAAACTACACTTTTTTTTTAAATTGATTATAATTTAGTTATAATTTAATTTCAATCATTTTTTCTGAAAAAATATACTTTCAAAATAAAAATATTTTAGATTTTATGCACGAAATATTCAAGATAAATGTAACAAAATATCGTTTTTTATTTATCACATTGGCTATAGGGGGAAGGTTTGGGCCCAATAAAACTAGTTTAACCCCGCCGCAGCAGGTTTGCGCCTGTCCTAAGTCAGGAAATTTATTAAGCCTTTGTGTGTCTTGTCTGTTTTCTAGTTAGTTCACTTTATGTCTATCGGAGTCTAGGAAGATGCTTATTTCGCTGAACTTGATTACTCTTTTATTTAGGGGCCAACTCCGACCTACCGTTGGGTGTGGGGTTTCCTCACCGTTCATTGAAGATCTTATGGTGGCTTTGAGTTGTTATTGCTCCCCTTAGGGTCGTTGTCTCTTTGACACATTCCCCGTTTCCCTTCTTTTTCTTAAAAGTTAAAGAAAAAAAAACATGTATTCTTAATGATGTTTATTCAGTAATCAAAGCATGCCATAATTAATGATTATGTTTTTACAATTCACAGATTGTTAATTCCCATTTCGCGTTAGTACTTTTTTTACCTTTTTACCTGAAATTCACAGCTAAGGCGAAATGGGAACACATCCACAGATCACATCTCTTTAAGATGCGATTTGATTGGACAGGTATTTCTTAATCTATCAATCGATTTCAGTCAATCAATTTTTTTTGTTACAAAGCATATACACCTGCAGGCCTTACTCATTAACATATTCAAACTTAATTCGCCCTACCGCCTCGCAAGTTTTAATATGTTAACTCCTAAGAAGCGTGGTATATATAATACTTCTTTGCATTTTATCATGATCGCCGTTGTTCACAAGGTGCTGTTAAATCAATTGTTTAAGTATAATTTATTATAACGGAATAGTATTCAGGCCAATTAAATATATAAAAATATTCCTGTTTAATTCATTCACTTGTATATACATACTGCCTGTTGTAGAGGATGTAATGTTGGAATATCACGTGCATGATGTAAATATACTATCCTTAGCATCTGGTTATTTGGACATCTCCTGGAAACAACTAGGCAACCTGGAACAAAATATGGTCTTTGGATTATCGCCTTAAAGCAAATTCATGTCCTAAGAGCATAGATTATTTTTGGATCCGATCTAAAAAACATTCAAATTAACAATGAAGGGATATGGAGTAAATGAAAATGAGACAAAGTATCTACAAATACATGGTAATACTAAGCAATGGATCAACACTTTTATTGTTGTTCTTCATTTTGACCATTCCTGACACAACTTGGCCATTTATAGCCAAACGTAGTCGGAATTGTTCTTAGTAAAAATGCCAAGTGCTCATCTTATCCAAGATAGCTGCCAATGTTGAGCTAAGTTTATCATTGAACAAAAAATAAGCATGGGAAAAAAGTTTCAAATATATCTCCTCTGAAATGACATGATATTGCCTAAGAAGAGCCAAACTTCATCTATTTCTTGGACGTACCACTGTAAAAAATTGTTATAGGTCTGAACCTCACCTTAACATGTATGGCCATCAGAGGTTACAATAGATATTATATAGAGGCATAATAGAAGAGCTGAAAATAGCCCTCATGATATTGAGTTGTATCGAAATCTATATGGCAGTATGTCAGCCATGTTTAAGAGGATACAGGCTCGTGTAAAACTCTTATTCGATGTCGTTCTTTGTTTTGTGCTCATTCTTTTGTTCTTGGTATTTCTTTTTATGGTTGTGTTTAAGGTGCACTGTGTATACATATATCAGTACTTGTCCTACATTTGTCGTTTTATTTATATTCGTCTGTGGTAAAAAAAGTAAATATAGATGCAAAATTGTGTTATATTTCAGGTTTATGTGACCCATCTTCAGATACATAAGTGTTCCGTTGGGCGGAACCAAATTTTCCAAAAGCCCTGGGAATTTAAAATATTTTCCAACCTAAGGGGGAGGGGGATCCTGCCCCCGCTCCTGGATCTGCCACTGAAGACTGTTGTGTGCTTTAACATCGACCCCTCAAAACAATACAACGACCTCTCCTTTGAAATTACTTGGTCTTTCAGAACCGAACGTACAAGTAGTTACTATATAATCCTTATTTTGACAAAGACATTTTCCTTTGAAAATCATCCAGGCCACCGGGAACAAACTTTGGTCCTTTCAGTTGTTTCAGGGAAGTCCATACCCTATCAAGAAGTGGAACACATATTATATAAGAATCTGATCTAAAACCCATTCAAAGATCTCATTCCTGAAACAACTTGGCCATTTATAGCCAAACGAAGTCGCAATGGTTCGTACAAAAAATGCCAAGTTCACATGTTATCCAAAATAGACACCAATGTGGAGCTAAGATTACCATTGAACAAAATGGAAGCTTTGGAAAAAGTTTCAAATATACTTATGTTTCTCCTCTGAAATGACTCGATTGTTGCCTAAAAGAACCGAACTTCATTTATTTTTTTGGACTTTAGATGCTCATCAGACGGGACAATAGATATTACAAAGAGACATAATGCCAGAAGGTCTTATTAAAATAAGTGCATATTTCATCATATTTCACTTTTTCACAAATTCTTATAAAGAATTTCATGAGCTATATTTGATTTTAAAAACAAACACTCTAGCTATGATTTTGATTAGGAAGTCGTGATCCATTTCTGATTGATATATGATCAGTTGTTCAATAACACAGAATTAACATCAGCAATCTAAATTGTTTTTTTTTTATATTTTGACCAACCAATCTACATAACTGTTGCCGATGGTACTAAACATTTTCTCAAGTTAAAGGAAAATTTCAGTGATCACTTATCGATCACAAATTTCTAATCAAAATAATCGGTCAAACTCCTGGAAGAGTTTGATCGATAAATGTTCGATTAGTCAAACTAATCAATCGATTACTATTTGATTTTTATTGATGAGTGATCGATTATAAATTTGATCGATTAGTTAAGTCTGGAATAAAAAGCCATGGGTGAGATCAGGTGCACCGGTAGAGTAAGCATCTCCTGCTTCTTCTAAGACACATAACTCTAAAGTAGCAAAATATGCAATAAATAATTCAATAAAGTCGTAAATGCCCTTATGACCTTCGGGATAGAAACTCATCTACATTGCGCACATACTTAAAACACTTTTGACTTCTTTTGTAAAAAGCTTTTACGTTCTATTTGTTTGTATCATCAGTTAGTAGCGCATAAAACATTAAACAAACCGACAAAACTAATAAATGCACGACATAAATAACCAAGGAGATTCATAGGTGACACTCCAATAAAACTAGCAAATCTCTAAAGTCCAGAGATGATTTCTCAGTTGAAAAAATAAATATAAATCAGAGACTTGAAAGAAAAATATAAATGCTTGGCAGGGGAGTGTGGAAAAATACAACCAATTGACAGCCCAAAATGTAGATAAAAATTCAATACGAGTTGCTGATGTGGAGGTGAAAAAATAGTTAATGATTATTGGAACCTTTAAATAAGGAGAGATTTTAGATATAATTCCTTGACATAAAAAGAATTAAGGTTGATGAAAGGCGTACAAATGTTCAAGAACCTTTGTATTTAAAAAAAAATATAAAAAAAACGACAACAATGTATGAGTTTGCTACATATGCAAATAATTTAATCAAAAACTTTTCGACACTGGAGAAGAACCAAAGCCAAATAGATCTAGATCATTTTCTTCTGTGGATAAAGTGGATGAAGTATGCCTCAAAGCAAAAGGAAAAAAATTAAAGAGGACACCAAATCAGCACATTTGAGAGCATATATTGAATCATTTTCCCTGAAGGATCGCCATTATCCAAGAACGTGGGGGTAATAACAATATTACCGAACAGAGTTGTAAGCTGATGTAAAACCACAGGAAAAATTGTCAACCACAATGGTCCTGACTTGGTACAAAATGAATACTCTACGAAAATTTCTTGGCACAGACCTCAATAAAAAATGTACGGCCTGTATAAAAAGAAATGTAGAAAATTAGGAACAAAATGTCGGTGCTGCAACTATTTTTTCCAGACCCGAGAAAAAAAATAATTTGTATCTGCAATCTGCATGACCAGAAAAAGGGCAGAAGGTGCATTGACTGACAAGTTGAAACAATTATACCAAGAACACCAAATCCAAAGACTTGAGCAACAGAAGAAAACAATTTGACATGCAAAGAAGAACCCAAATATCTCACCCCTTCTTTCGATTTTACTATCAGTTCTACATGTTCCAAGATATAATATCAGTCATGTCTATAAAAAAAAACACTAACTTAACTGCTACAACATCTCTGTGTATTCACTAGCTGTACACAAAAGCAATTTTTTTTTTAACGAATGAAACAGAAAAATGAAACAGCAACATGTCTTTTGCTTTCTATGAAGTCTTTACACTGGAGAACGAGGCAAGTTGTTCTCTGTTCCGACCAACGAAATTAGACATATCTAAACCAGAAATATAGGAGAACTACTCATGGCTTTCAGGTTGTTAGCAATCCTCCATAAATAAATAAAGCATGAAATTAAATATAGAACCAGGACAAATAGAAACGGAATGTTTTGACTGCAGTAGCAAAATATGAAAGTTATCCTTATCCGTTTTTCTTTTGATATCAGATTGTCATGATAAAAGGAAATATTAGACAGTCATATTTTATAATAACATGTAGCTATATTTTAAATGAAAATATATGTAAAAAGGAAAAGTCTTTATATTTCTTATCGTTTCTACATAATAACGAATTTACAAAAATTGGAAGAAAATAAACCACCACAGCTGACTTATACGGACAAACTGAATTACTACCAAACTAGAGGGAAATTATTACCCTGAAAAGGTCTGGAATCACATTCACAGCATATTGCCTGGAAAACAACTTTGTGACATATATTTACATAAACAAAATACATAATTGAGGAGCACAAAACAATAACTATAAGTAATGTAAATGTTCTGGGAATGGTTCGATTTGACTTGTTAGTTGCTGAAGACAAAGTACTAAGAAGGTCATGAGTATTAAAAAGTAAAGTATGCATAGTCAGATGGAACATATGAATCAAATAGAAATACAAATAAAGTGTTTTCTGTTGACGTGATTCTGAATTGCATACCACAATGATATAAACCCACAACAAAATGAATGTAAGTACATATATTATCAACAATTTTTGTCTCGCCTACGACGAATGTCGCGAAGGCGAGACATAGCGACCATAGATTCTGTCGTCGTCGTCGTCAACATTTGGTTAACCCAAATGTTAAACTTTTTTTGAACTTAGTTTTTTCAATTAGTTTTTTTGTTGTTGTCACTATATCTCAGTACCTAAATGCAATAGAGGGATGATGATTGGTAAGTGGTTACATCTTTAGTAGTAGAAATGTTGCATATAGTCTGTAGATAAGTAATAAACTTTCAGGATTTTATTCCGGTTCCAACTTTGGTAAATTCCTGAAAATGTCCATTTTTTTAATTTACGCATACAATCAAATATTTTTTTGCAATTTTGCATACTAGACGTAATTCTGAAAAGTAAGAATAATAAATATGGTTCCAATTTCGGTAAATTTCCTGCAACTCTCAAAGACAAGCAGTTTTTTTGGAATTTTTGTCAGCAGCCATGCTTTTTGGATTAATTTTAGTAAAAACATTTTTTTTTTCAAAAGTTATATTTCAAAAATTGATTCCGATTTATTTTACGTTTTCAACAATTGAATGATGCACACCGGAATCCTGCTTGGACATATTTCCAGTTTCAAGAATTACAAATTTATCATGAAAACCGTTAAATTCCTACGAGTGTCATAAATTTTGTAATTAGAATTAAAATGCTGACCCTTTGTTTTTGAGGAACTTTGCTAATAGAACAACGTGAGGAGCAAAAAATTGAAAGTCCACGTAAGAATGTTTTAGATATAAGACGTACAAATTTGGCGGGAAACAATTCTTTCTAGAGTTTTCATTTATATGCCTTTAAATATTTGAAAATATAATTGGATGTTTATTAAATTTTATACATTGTCTATTTTATGCATTTTAAAGTGACCTATGACCAAGAAAGGTATGAAATATGTGCAAAAAAATAAGATAAAATAACTCTGTTTGAATGGATAAAACTCGGGGATATCGAATGCTTCTGAGATCTGACACTCATAATCCCTTAACTACATATGAGGAAGTCTCATCATCACAATCTTAAATGAAATTGAAAACTGAAATCTGATTCCCGGTTCATTTTTTTTTCGCGGAAATTATGGACTTAAATTACAGAAACCCCAAATTCCTGAGCTTATAAACTTTCAATCCCTGCATACCGAAAACAGTTCCTACCCCACCCCTCCTCATATATTCTGATAACGCGTGAAAAGATGATAAGGGTGTTAAATGCGGGATGGTCTTCTTAATTCTAATTTTCTTGAAAAAAAATATGAGTTGAGATCTCCACCCCTAAATCATATTTATATAACAAGAGCGGATAAATACTTTTGATTACTTATGTATGCATTTTCTGTTTGCACATTCGTCCAGGGCAATATGTACTTTAAAAGTCGCTGTCATTTCCACTGAAAAAGGCTGATAACTTTTCTTTCAAATATAAACAAATTACCGGCGTTTTAAATCTAAATTTACATTTCATCTCACTGCAATATTAATGATCTTCATTTTTGTTCTTTTGATTAAACTTAAGCTATTAAAATCACACTAATATTAATATAATTCGCATTTATGCTTCTTTTTTCAATTTTGTCACGAATGGTATATTTATTTCATTAACGTCTAACCAGTTTACAGAATGGACCGCATGTTTACCTGGATGTTATACTTTTCACTAGTAGCAACTCAGGTGGTATCTATTTGTATAGAAAGTAATCATATAGCATGAAGAATCATTAAAATTCAGCTATAATTTGATTTATTCAGATATTTTACATTTACTTTGTAGTAATAAGAGCTGTCAAATTTTAGATTACTGAATGTAAATACCAACAAGCATTTTATTTGGAGGTCCAATGGATATGGTTAAGTTTGGGAAGATAAAGAATAACTTTATTGACTTTGATATTCAGTTAATAAAGCGACTCGATGAAACGGCAGTAGTTTTAGATTTCCAGCCTTCAACTCTTGCTAACAAAATACAAGTGTATGGTTTCATAGCCACGTCTTTTCAAGTTAGAAATATCGCTTTAGTTCACTCTAAAATGAAGCAAAGAATTATGTAACGTTTAAAATGTTTTATTGAAAAAAATCACACACATTAGAAAAGACTCATGAAGGCAAATATCTGTTTTGTTCCTTTGCATTGGTTTAATTGTTAGTCTTGTATTAAGCCGTACAAAAATACGATTCAATTTGTCGAGTTCTGTTTAATTTTGAAAAGGTAAGGCTTAAAATTGAATTCAAGGTTTCAAAGGTCTCCTTGCCACATGAATAACGCTAAAACAGGTGCTAGATGCCGTCTTGTATGAGCAAACCCCATTGTTGAAGGCATCATGTTGATTTCAATTTGAAGAACAACAATAATTACAGATGGGTGCAGACACAACGTTCCAAAAAGTGCACTTAAAGTGAACTTGAAGGTCACTATTTAAGTGCACTTCGCGTTCTCTTAGCTGTCACGAAGTTCACTTTTTTTGGAATAGGTAGCTATTTCCAGCTATTCCATGACAAGTATTTTCGTGTTCACTAGTGAACTTCAAGTGCACTTGAAAGCTGTCGCGAGGATCACTATTTAAAACGAGGTTATCTTATATATATATATATGGTTAGATCGCATTTTTCATAAGCGATAGCTGAGGTTATAAAAATTTATTTCCACGTAGCGTTCTTTTTGATAAGCTTATACTAAAAAATACCAATGTAGTTATATATAAATTATAAAACATGTAAGATAATATTTTCCCGCTACAAAAATTAAAACGGCAGTCGTCTAATCACTCCCACTTCTGAGGTCATTTTTAACAAAAGATGTATAGATTTGGTATTTCGAGAAAGGAAAAAGATAAGTGCAAAATGTTTCAGTCCTTCAAGGTAAATGTTGCGGTACTACAATTGAAATAAGCACCGACAACTGATATCTCCCACTTTTGAGGTTATTTTTAACAAAAGATGTATAAATTTGGTATCGCGAGAAAGGAAAAAAGCTAAAATGCAAAATAATTCAATTGTATAAGGTAATATTGGGAAAAATACAAATAAACGTTGTTTCGCGACAATTGACATATAATATCTCCCACTTTTGAGGTCATTTTTAACAAAAGATGTATAAATTTAGTGTCGCGAGAAAGGAAAAAGGCTAAAATGCAAAATATTTCAATTCTAGTAGGTAATTTTGGGAAAAATTCATATAAATGTTGTGTCTCGACAATTGAAATAAGCACCAACATATAATATCTCCCACTTTTGAGTACATTTTTGACAAAAGAAGTATAAATTTGGTATCGCGAGAGGGAAAAAAAGTTAAAATGGAAAATATTTCAATCTTAGAAGGTAATTTTGGGAAAAAAAAAAACATCTAAATGTTGTGTCGCAACAATTGAAATAAGCACCGACATCTAATCACTCCCACTTCTGAGGTCATTTTTAACAAACAACGGCAGTAGAATACCGAAGGAACAAG
>MJUU01004978.1:230143-247391 GCA_002080025.1 Modiolus philippinarum | reverse complement strand
TTTTTTCTGTGTAAGCCCTTGTAAAAACTTCGCCTCATATGAAAAAAGGAAGAGATCAGCTAAAAGATGTATAGATTTGGTATTGCGAGAAAGGAAAAAGGATAAAATGCAAAATGTTTCAGTCTTACATGGTAAATGTTGTGGTACGACAATTAAAATAAGCACTGACACCTAATATCTCCAACTTTTCAGGTTATTTTTAACAAAAGATGTATAAATTTGGTATCGCGAGAAAGGAAAAGGCTAAAATAAAAGATATTTCAATCTTATAAGTTGGGTAAAATACATATAAATGTTGTGTCGCGACAATTGAAATAATAAGCACCAAAATAAATATCTCCAACTTTTGTATTAATTTTTGACAAAGTTTTTTGGAAATTACATATGAATTTAATGTCTCCAGCATGAACATAGGCCTCGATAAAATACCCCTTTTTGAAAGATTTGTTAAGAATATAATGTGACGTAAGCATGGAATGTATAAATAAAACAAAACAATACTAATAATAATTTATAATGGCATTTTGGTTTTAATTTATTATCAAAAATATATTAAAAAGAGAATGAAGTCGATACTTTTTGCTTAAAGTTAATTTCGTCATATTAATATCACGTGTTTTGAACTGACCAATCGTTAAGAGCAATCCAAAGCTGCCACGAAGTTCACTTCAAGTGCACTTTGCGATCACTCCCGCGATCGCATCTTCTTTTCAAGTGCACTTGAAAGTGGTCACAAGTTCACTCTAGGCTGTCATGGAATCACTTTCAAGTGCACACGAAGTGCACGCGAGGAACGCTTTTGGAGTGCACTTGGATGGAATGTTGCGTCAGCACCCAACTGTATAAGCATTGTTCCATTACTTGGTTTTAATTGTTGAAAGCTTAATTGTTGTTTCTTCTTCCGGATTCGACATGATCAGTACGACGGGTGTCTTATAAGAAGCAGAAGCGTCTTACTCTACCGTTGCACATGATCTTACCCACGAATTTTTATTAGGTCCGTGTTGTTCATCTTTGTATGTATTTGCAATTGTGTCTGCATTTTTATTTTCTGTGCCATTCTCCTGTTATGTCTTTCGTTGTTTTTCTTCCGATGTTGAAATTGTCCTGGTATTATTCGTTACGCACCGACAGTTGGGTCCTTAATAATTTTTTAGGAGGAATGAACCACCCTTTTCACTCGTTTTGGGGCAAGACTATTAACCTTCGCAGGGAAATACATCGGCTATCGAATACCAAAGCAAAAGTGACGGGAAAGGGGAAATTCCAAAATCAATAAATCTAAAATCACGGCAATTCATATCCAAAACGAAGTAAGACAGATTGCCGAAGACAAAACAAATAAACAAAAATGAATAAGGACTCCATAAACTAAAGCAATTGCAGTGTGAACCCTTCAAAACTTGAGGTATCATCAGCTGCTCCGGAAGTGTAAGCTTGATCTGTTCCATGCGCGGTACCCGTCAAAATGCCAGTGAAAAGTCCGGTTTTGTCACTGTCGGTGTTTGGCAGTCCTGTAATTAACTCTGCATCTACCCAAAGATATATATTCTCATATGTAAAATAGAAACATTGTAACGGTCTGTCTAATCATGGTGACGACCGTTTCTGTAGTGACGATTGCAACATGCTTTTGATGTATAATTTTTTGAGACAGAAATTACGCTCTGTTGACAAAATTGCAGTACAAACTACAGGCACTACAATAGCAATTGAGTTTTGAAATATATATGCCATATGGCGGAGATGTGGAAATATTACTGCTCAAAAACTAATTCACTATTGATCGAAATCATCATGTTTTCGTAAACGGTTTTGTTTTCAGACGTCAAGAGTTGTCGTTGTAGAGGTAAACAAGAATTTTTTCATTATTTTTTTCAATAAAAACAAAAAGATATGTTTTTTTTTCAAAAGCTGCAATGTGATCCAGAATGATCATTTACCAATAATACTGATATAGACATGAATTCCCTTTCATAAGGGCAAGGTTTAAGAATATCTTATACCTTTAGTACAAAGAGATTCTTAATATTTTTTTACACTTTGTTTTTTGTTTTTTGGCTTTTGACAATCATAAAATTATTTGCAAAAAACTTTGAGTGATCTCGAAGAATAATACCTCCTTGTATCTATATAATACTAAAGAAAAAGACCAATTTCATGGAGTTACAGCTTCTCTGAAACCATTCAAAGTCAGGGAGACTTGATATAACATATACATGTATATGGTGTTTTTACTTCCTTAATTCTATTCCGTAGTAAATGATTTTTTTAAAAATAACGAAATGCAGAGACCATCATTGATCCATGGAACAATGATTCTAAATACTGCCCTTTTCTGGATTTAAGTATGATTATTGACTCTGGTAAAATAAAAACTAAAGTTTATGATAAAAGGGGTGATTTTGATTTTACTATTACTAATTTCCCCTTTCTTGACGGCGACGTTCCCTTAGCTCCATCCTAAGGGGTGCATATATCTCAACTTGTACGATTCGCTCGCATTTGTTCTACAACTGATGATTTTAATGAGCGTAACCTTACTCTCACATCCAAATTTTTACAAGAAGGTTACAGATTTCATAAATTATTAAATACATGTACTTTTAAGAAGTTTTACAGAAGATATGAACATTTGATATCTAGATATGACGTAACTCACAGACAGCTAATTACAGAGGGCATTTCTCATCCTCGATTTTATGGAAATGTTAAAAAATGTCAAAAACTGATAAATAATAAAGAAAAATTAGGATGTAACTTGCATTCTTTACGTAATAGTGGTTATCGACGAGATATTCTGAACAAATCCGTTAAATTGGCTTTGGATTCCAGTGACCTGAAGACTTTACATATATACCGGCCTTTCACTGATACTGCCGATGTCTACTGAAATACATGACGACTCTTTACCAACTCTTCGGGGAGTTTTGAGTTTGATTTTTCTTCCGTAGTGATTTACCAGCAGACTAGCTTCTTTGAGCTAGCCGGCAGTTTAGCGGCGAGCACTCTTTGTCCCTTTTTTCAAATTTACGTTTTGTCATATGCTTTTTCTCTTCCAAGATAGTGATCATTGGGTTAGTAGTCACCCTGTATTGGGCTTTATTTGCATGTTAATTATACTATTGGGAAACGGGATAGAGAAAGGGGAGGTGTCGGTACCCATAAACCAGTTTAACCCTACCGCTGGCTTTTGCTAGTGCCGCTACCAAGTCCGGCTGTCCCGAGTTCCTATCGTTGTTAACGTTTGTCTTTTGTCTAATTTGTGTTCTTCCTGTGTAGTTCCCTAGCAGATTGTGGCATGTAATTATAATTTTCGGCCATTGTAGGTGTTTCCTGTTGTCCCTTTTATTTCATGCCTCGTCTGCCGATTGTTTTGATTGAATCTGCAAATTGCAAATTGATAAAAAACCAAAAACCAAGTTCCTGGCTACCCGCTGCAGTCTAAAATAGCTTAAAATATGATATGATAAAGAGACATCAACAAATTGGGTGATTCAGACTACAATAAAAGTCTTGTTAAAGTATTTTTCTTTAACTTAATTAATCACTTTCTCAAATGAGTTAAATTAAAAGATAGTACTCCAGCATTTAATTCATCTGTCTTTCTGTACTAAAATGGGTGGTTGTTCATGTTTGCAGCTAGGTAAAGATAGGGTTTATTTTGTGAAATATAATACTGATTCCATCAAAAATAATAATGAGGAGGATGACGTAGCAATGCAGGAATCCTTCACTGATAAAATATTTGTCGAATTTTGACAAGCTTTCCAGAAGACAACATGAATATTTATGGCGGCTAATTATGTCCCATTGTTACCTTCCTTTGAATCCGGGTTTATAAAAGGGCTACTTCAGATTAAATAAAACGGCAAGAAGCTAGTAAAGCCCTTCAATTTTAGTTTCCAATAAAGGCTGATCAATCCTCAATTTGAGTATAACCTTCATCTCAGATACCAAAATGAATCCGAAGTTAAAGAGACCATTAATACACAATCTGTCCTAGACGTTAACCTCCATGTTGATATCTGAACGTCCGAAAACAAAACTGTGCCACATGCGTGATGATGTTTATTTTTCCAATAGCGAATTTTTCGTGTTTGAGGCGTAATATTCCAATCTTTCCGATATGTTGCGTATAAATCCCTTAACCCATTGACTACCGTCATGCCTGTGGTTTATACAACTATTCAGTCAACAGAACACATTTACTTTCCCAAAAAGGTATCCACAAACAACTGCTGTAATTGTCACTACAAAAGTTTTACAGTCGTCACCATGAATTGACAGATCTATACAATGTTTCTGTTTCGCAAATGAGTATGGAAATTTGGAAGTGTGATGGTTGCGAACAAATTGTGGACAAGTCACAGATTTCCTCCGGAGCATTTGATTATACCTAAATGTTTATGGGATTCACACTGCTAGTTTAAATGTTTTGTGGCTTTTTTCTTCATTTTTATTTGTCTAAATCTGTGTTAAATTGAAAAGCCATGTTTTTGGAAATTATCATCTTCTCTGTTTTTTGTCTCGGTATTCGTTTTACGATTTGGATAAAAGATATACGCATATGAATGCAAATAATGTGATCATTAATGCATTACTAAGGAGTCGGGTTATCATCCTGTTATATGCAGAAGAACGCTCACAATTAGCATTCTAGGTCGCCCAATGATTTGGTTGTCCAGTATAGTGTAACAGTCTATGAGCGTACTCACAATTAGCATTCTAGGTCGTCCTCGTGATTTGATTGTCCAGTATAGTGAAACAGTCTCTAATTGTACTCACAATTAGCATTCTAGGTCGCCCTCAAGATTTGGTTGTCCAGTATAGTGTAACAGTCTCAGAGCGTGCTCACAATTAGAATTCATAGTGTTACAGTCTCTAAGCGTGCTCACAATTAGCATTCTAGGTCGCCCTCATGATTTCATTGTCCAGTATAGTGTAACAGTCTCTGAGCGTGCTCACTATTAACATTCTAGGTCGCACTCGTGATTTGGTTTGCCAGTATACTGTAACAGTCTGGGAGCTTGTGACTGCTTTGTTCACATTATACTAGCAATGAAGTAACAGAACAGAAAAACAATAAAAGCGGTGTTCCATTGCTTTATTTTACCATGTATTTGTGAAGACTTCATCTATTTTGCACATGAGACAAGGTCTCTACCAATGCATAGTAAAACAACGTTTTTATTGTTGTTCTTCAACCATTGCTGACCCGAAAGTCGTTTTTATTTAGAAAATTGCAATATCTGAAATTTTTAAAATTCTGTCGAAAACTAAGGAGTATTACCTTATGCAAAGCTCTGTCCTATTGTGTTTTCATAATTTATCATTTTGGCAGACATACACGAACTTGCTCCCGAATGGTGACAGACAGGCTTATCATAATTACTGGAAACATTTGATAACGATGTCATATCAGCCCGTTTCGTCATTTTTTTTTTAGAAATTGTAAAATTTTCTCCTATTTTTTTTATCGTGAGGTAAAATTTTATCAATATTTTATTTAAATATATAAAAATATACTTTATTCAGGGAACTTCGGTATTTTGTTATTTATGATTTCTGTTCACATGACTATGTTATATCTACTGAATGAGGTATCATAATGGTATCAAAACTTGCTATATGGTATTATATTTATAAAGGAAATACATTGAAAAACAGGTGGTAAAGTGTAACATACGAACATGTTAAGTAAAAATAGTAGCAAAAATGCATTCAAGTATCCATATAAAATACGATATCTTTTAAACACCGTCTCTAATTAAAAAATGGTATCATTTAGATAGCATTCACTGTTATAGATCCTGTAATATCTGGCAATTCACGACATACAAAACTAGCAATGATATTTATCTCTCCTGGCCTCTGTGCTTCAAGCATGTAATCTTCCTTAAATATGCTACCAGGAGGAACATTCCTGTTAATACATTAAAAAATATTAAAAAATATTTTAGATGAAAAAGTAGATACACTGTAATAACTCAAAACAACATTTGTATGAACAATATCAACGAATCTATTTGTATGCTAGTATTGTGATCCAAAATACAAAGGTTACACTTATTTATCCAAATACAATAATACAGAAAATTCTAACTATATCCCTCAGGCTTTTAAGGAATGGATTACTTTATCCCTTATATATATTTAAAAACAAAAACTTCAAAGCAAGAAAATTATGTCAACAATTACATACTACGACAGTTACCATAGACTAATGCTTTGCGTACCTGTCACAGTCATAACGGTTACATGTAAGGTAGTCTTGGGAAACAAGTGTTTAGCATATTTGTCTCGGGTCGCATGTCTATAACCCTATATGCTGTCTCGAATGGTGTTGATTTTTTTACTTACTTTAAAATAAAAGACGAGAATACAAAAAAGATATAAGCAATGACGGGATATGAAGTAAATGCTTAGGTGACAAAGTGTTTACAAAAACATGGCAAAAACAATTGGACAACGCTTTTATTGTGAAGTCACCAAGAGTCCTTCAGTAATTAGCTACGCTCATACCTCATAGTAAGTTAAAACGGTCCTAGCACGCGTTTTAGCGGAATTCATTGCTAGATATTCAAATAGCATGGAAAAGGGAAATTGCCGAACAAGAACAGTGTTTAAAGAAGGAGAACAACATATTCAGATTGGAAATTTCTGTGTTCGCACAATATTGAATGTTTTACTTTTGCACGAATTTACATTTTGCAATTAAACAATAGTTTTTGTGAAAAGTTGATGGATACAATTCTCTTGTAATAATATTTCATCAATAAGATTATTTACCTACCATTTACTTTGAAATCTTTTCATTTCCTGTACACTTTATTTTTTGTTGTGTTGCTTCATTTCATCAGTTTGATTTTCGCCCTTTACTTAATTAACACACGATTTTTTGTATATCCGGATGTTAGAATTGTAGTTGTTCATTGTTGAAACTGATTAAATCTAAACATAAAAAGTTCTGTGTGCTTTGCTGGTTGCTAACCTTTTACAAGTCATCGTAAAATTAAGAGATAAGCCTTTCACAACATTAAGTCAACCATATGATAAGTTACATTACAAACTAAGTTGCAAAGTTTGACTGGATAATAAGGAATAACTGTGGGTTAGGTTGTACTGTTACCGATATATATGAATTTGAATCAACACTGAAGCAAATGATGTCCTGGAAAGAAGTTCACATCACTTTCCGTATCAAACTGTTTGTTTCTTTTATAATTATCCTTCTAATTTTTAAATGTCATTGATTTTGAATAATTGACGGAAATGGAATGTTTGGTTTGGATAAAATGAACTTACTCCTCCGTTTTAGATATGTCTTTGATACCATTTCCAGCAATATGCATACGGCATTTAGTCAAAGCATCTTGCATAGGGTTTTCGAAGGACAATGTTGCTCTAAATGGACGCCCCTCTTTAATGTTTTCTTTAACCTGAAAAACAAGAAAACGATGTGTATTTAATGCTTACTTATAAAGAGAAACATGATACCACTTTCATATTAAATTTTTTTTTGAAACAGCATCCCTCCTCTTTATATAAAAATATCATTCAGAACCAAACAAAGCTATTTCCCATTTTTAGGAAGTGTAACCTTGCAATCAGGCGGTAACTGGTAAACGTTTATTGTACAGGTACCTGTGTTTTATTTAAACTATGCGTGACTGTCATATGGTATATAATGTCATTTGTATATTTTTGGAATATTTCTACAATATGTAATTAAGCTACTGCATAAGTCCCATGAAATTCCAATCTGTGGTTAAAGAGGTGTAGGTGACACCAGATGGTCACCACTTGATTTGCATTGACTTAAAAGAGCTAAAATAACAAAGTCCAAAACATGTCGAAAATCAGGAAAAAAAAAGAATTATTGGAAACAAAATTCGTGGTGCACATCTACAATATGTAATTAAGCTACTGCATAAGTTTAATATTGACGGTTCGGTTCTCACTTACTTTCATGAAATTCCAATAAGTGGTTAAGAAGGAGTAGTGGATACAAGCTTTTGGGTAGAGAAAAAAGGACGGACTTACGGACGGACGGACACCATGAACACTATATACCTCCCTTAAAGCGGGGTATAATAATAACCTATATAAGGCAAAATTATAAAATAATTAGAGTGGGGAATGCATGTAAAAGAAATTAACGAAAACTTCTTCATACACGTTAAATAGCCGCGTGACTACATATTACACGAATCTGTAAACACATGATGTATTTAACCTCATCCGGTCTTTTAAGTATCCGGTTTTCACCAATCCAGTAGTCAGTATTTAGTTGCTGACCCGAAAATGGAGTTTATTAAAACTTGCAAAATCTGCATTTTACAATATTTTGTTAAAAACTTAGGAGTATCTACCTCGTGCATAGCTCTGTCCTTTAGCTGAATTTTTGCTTTCTTGATTTAGATCATTTTGGTTTTTTGCTCTCTATCAGCTTTTACACGTTTTTCGGTTAATGAACTTCCAGCTGTTTTGGTTTGAGCTGCACTGATGAGACAAAAGTTGTCAAAATGTGCATATACAGAAAAAAAATTAACAATCACTTCGGTATTTTTTTTTTATTTAATAAGAAAGCCACAGGCATCACAGATGAAAATTATTTCATGGTGCAATCAACATAAGTTTCCATAAATACCCCGCCTTATTCAAAATAAAATAGTTTTGTTTTGGATACAATGATAAATTTTTCATTTTTTAAACGGATATTTTTAAGCATTGATATATAATTCAAACAAAATGATTGACAATTAATTTGGTTGGTTCATCTCAACCTAGGTGTCGCCATATTGTCTGTTTTACAAAATCATTGAAAATGACGATTTTCAAATCGATTTTGACGAGATAAATTCTTTACCTATAAAAAAAATTAAAATAACGAAAAGATTATTTAAGAACAGAGTAAAAACACTGTTCAAAATGATTATTAGTCAGGCATTTGTTCAGCCTATGTCAATTTCATCCCTTAAGAAATTCTATGGCCGTCACCATAACATCATTGAAGTTATGACGTATCAGTGTCCCAAATGTAAGCGGACATGTTCAGCTAGATTCACGTCTTCCCTGATTTTAGTTTTTCCTGCATGGACTTGATTACAGTGTGAAGGGTGCTGCTTACCCTTCTGGAGCACCTAATGTCACTCTCAGTTTCATGGGAGGCCTTGGTTTTGAATGTTGTTTTTTTTTTTATTTCTGTGCTTTGTAGCTGTCTAATGACATTCCTTTTTGCCATGTCTTTGGACTTCAATTTTTGTAAATGCCACTCCTTTGATCCTTCGATATTCTACTGTCGTTTTATTTTATTTTTTTTTAATCTTTTTTACCACAACATTCTCAAAATTCAGTTCTAAAAGGATACTAAAAATACGACATTTACATTGCCTTTAGAAGAAAGTTTTTGAAATTTTAGAATTAATTTTGACGAGATTAAACCTCTTCCAACTCTCATAAAAATTACATTGAAACAAAAATTTATTTTGAATAAGCATATAGTAGCCCAATTTAAAATTTTAATATTGACAATTTTTCTTTAGGCTATCGGTATATTTTCTATGTACAAAATACAACCATTCAAAGATAGTAACTTTAATCACGTGACCGGTTAATGACGCTAATAGTTACTTCTTACACAAAGAAAAATAAAATAGAGCAATCATAAGCAACTGTTATGAAATTGACCCTTTATGCAAAGTGATTAAAAAAGAAAAGCAAAGATGTAATTGGATACGGGACCGTAAAGGTATCATCACACACAAGTATGAATACATGTTAAAGAAAATTGAAGCCATATGATAGTCGACAACATGAATTTATTTACTGTATAATATCCCTTTCGGAAATCTTCTCCCTTTATCCTAAAGATTTCATCGATGGTGAATGAAAGGATATGGAGTAAATGCACATGAAACAAAGTCTCTACAAATACATGGTAAAAACAAGCAAGGGATGTCAATTTCTAAACGGTCAAAAAGACTTAAATATAGTTTTAACCGTAGTATTTTAGAAGTAATGCGGTATGAGTATAAAAGCAATGTTTTGGGGTTAATTTTAACATTTAACCAGTTAAACAGGTTTATTGCGTCTGAAGTGAAAGGGAAATTTTCAGCTCAACATGAAGAGTCGAGTAGACCGCAAATTGAAACCAACACTTTCTTGTCGGATGATGTCATAACATAGTTATCTAGCAAATTGGATTCCACTCTAGACAAACTAAGAAGTAAAAATCAACAAAAGTCCGGTGAAACGTTGTTATTAGTTAAGCAAGGAAAGACACTAGGCTGTGTGTGTCCACCAAAGTTTCGTTTCTACACATTTGAAACCCCCTTCCCCTACAAAATTGGTGCATCAGGAAAAGATTTAGATAAGTACAATTTATCTTATAATATGCTTAGTTGTGATGAAAATTTGGAATTCACAGATCAAACTTGCACATTTACAGTCCAGAGTCTCTATACAAATTGGGGGGAGGAGGTCCTGTTATATAGCTATTTTGTGTTATACGTTAACAAGAAGTTGGGTATCGAATTTTCTTCTCGGTTTCTTTTTCATCAATTTCAAGTTTAAATTTGTACCCGAAGCTATAGTTTATACATCAGGTCAAGATATATTTATATTGAAATTCTAACTAAGGTCAGGTAATCACAATCGAACAGAACCCCAACGCTTTTCAAAATTAACAAAATATAGATTTCAAACTCGACCGACCGCTAAAAATAAAAAAAAATACTGCACATGTCAGCTGTAACGTTTTGATTTCTACAGACCGATTTAACTTCCAAAGTGATATCATTGATCATTGATGTAAGATACCACGGGAAAAAATGACGTTTTCGTACAGGTTTAAGCATGATATAAAACGATATAAAATATCATATGATAAGCCCGAAAACGCCAATGCTTTACTAATGGACTAAATACTTCAGTAAATACGTAGCCTGCTGTGGACAGATCGAAGAGTTACCAACAGAAAGCGAAGTAATTACGCCGACAGTTAGACGACCAGGTAGATCCAAGATACTGATAAGGGAATGTTCACATGATTACCTGACACGTTTAAGTCCCGCTTATTATTCATATACGCTGAAAGTCCGTACTAGTTCCTATTAGCTCAGTGTGTGGAGTTGAATTTGCGACAGTTTATATATGTTCAATTCCCCGTTTGGGCTTCATATTCATAGAAAATCATTATTTCATATCAATTAAGTGTTGAATTATATTTGTTAATTAGGGCCTTATATTCCTTAAAAGTCAGTTTTATTACATATTATTTCAGTGTATCGAGTTAAATTTGTGAAAGGTCGTATTTCATTCAGAAAATAAATCTTTATCTTACACAAGAGCTAGGGAAATTGCATAAGAAGCATTATAACAATTTGGTTTTACAAAAATCCGTTTGGTCTTCACAGTTTCAGATTAGCCGGTACTACAGCTGAGGCAAGCAACTCAATTTCAGATAGATTGTTAAAATCACACAAGAGACAGGGATCAGAATAAAGCATCCAGTAATCAATCGGAAACAAGTTATCCCTCGAAAACACTGAGGGCAACTTTTATTTCATTTGTATTCCAATTTCGTAATAAATCTTCTTTATCTTTGAATTGTCGAGCTGTTTAGTGTGGAACTCATACCCTGATTGGTGTTTTAGTCTTTATTTAGTTAAGGTAGACAGACAATTCTATTTATATCAATGAGATTTTGCTATTAGTTGGCTTAATTGAAGAACCTATCCCAACAACCCGAAATCTGTAATAAAAAGTATGGGTCGCCATGCTTGTTTTTTCTAGAACTGAGGTCAAAGTTTGCTCATTTTTACCAATTTTTTCAGCTAAATTTACTTAGAATGCACGGGGAAAAATATGGAAAGGGAAAGTTCAGCTTAACAGAAATTTACCTTTTATCCATGAGAATTTTGTATATTTTTGCAAATAGATAGTTTATAATATGATCTATTGATAACAATGATAAAATGTATAAGTCACCATATTTTTAACGGAGATTTTTTACAAAGTGTCCAGATTATTCATTATTTACGGGAAAAGGGAAGTAATTCGCGGCAAAATATGACGTTTCACATCCGCCAGTCTATTATGATGCCACAAAGGAAAAGCTGTCATATTACTGTTCTGATCCGAAAATCAAACCTCACCCGTATCCGACTCTTTATTTTTCAAATGCGCAAATGAAATGCGCAGCGAAACAGTGTCTATCTACCATAAATATTTTATGTACGGATGAGCGAAGCGAAGAATAACATAATGTCAATTTCTAAACAGTTAAAGACTTTATATTTTTTAACCTTTTTTTCTATTTTATGCGCGTAGTATTTTAGAAGTAATGAGGTATGAGTATATAAGCAATGTTTTGGCGGTAATTAAGCTATCGAGCTAGCCTCATGGTGACTTCAAGATGAAGAACAACAATAAAAGCGTTGTTCCATTGCTTATTTTTACAATGTATTTGTAGAGACTTTGTCTCATTTGCATTTGCTCCAGATCCCTTCATTGTTATTCGAGATTTCCACATGGAACCAGTTCGACAGGTTTATTGTATTAGTTTTTAATTCCATACTTATATGTTTACTGTTTTCTCTTTTCTCGTTGTAGATTACTTTGTATTTTGAAACCTTCCAATATCTAAAATTTTGTAAATTTTATTGAAAACTAAGGAGTATCTCCCTCATGCAAAGCTCTGTCCTTAGCTGATTTTGGCTTTAAATTTAGATTACTTTGGTTATTTTTTCTCTGTCAGTTTTTAAACATCTTTGAGTTTATGGTCTTCCAAACGTTTAGATTTTATCTGTACTGATGAGACATAAGTTGTCGAAATGCGCATATGCAGAAAGTAAATTCACAGTGACTTCGGTATTTAGTTATTTGTATGTGTTTCTCCATATTGTTCCTACCAAAGAGTTCAAGCCACATTTGTATTTTTTTTTCAATTTCGTAATTAAATTTTTGCACTAGCTGTTTAGTGTGGAACTCATAACCTGATTGGTGTTTTAGTCTTTATCTAGTTAAGAAATATTTTATGTTCGGATGAGCGAAGCGAAGGAGTACATAACAACGCTTTTATTATTGTTCTGTTACTTTTTCATGCAGTATAGAGCTAGTTTACTCACTTTTTTTGACAATGTTACGTATCATAATATTAAAATACTGAGATTCAACTGTCTTCAAAGGTATTTGATCAAATATGAAAAAAAAAGGAAATGGGGTAAATGTCAAGGAGACAACATCCCATATCCAGGTTAAAGTATGCTTTACCTAGTCTAATTTTGAGTTAGCGTTAATTTTGGTTGTGACACATATTTTCTTCATCAAATTTGGTTCTACGAAATAAAGTTCAATGTTAAGAACTGATAACCATTTCATTGTTCGGGACTGAATCGGAATGAACAATCGTTGATAAAAATATTCCATAAAATATACCTTTAAAAAAACGAATACCGGAGATTTTGATACTTTATTATCTGCAAATGGCCATTTCGACAACTTATGATCTTTCAGTACAGATCAAAGAAAAAATACGGAAGACCATTAACCAATTATGTGCAGATACTAATGGAAAACAAATAACTATATGATCTACATGAAAGCCAAAAACAGCTAAGGACAGATCTATACATGAGGGGCATACTCCTAAGTTTAAATCTTATTTTCTGAATTTAAGTATGGCATGATACCAAATAAAATCGGTGCCAGTGCCAGCAACGAAGTATTGGGTACTGGGTTGGTGAGTATCCTAATCAGGACGATCAATATATTTAATTACGTGCAGCGCAACTGATGAATTAGTGTACCACATTCTAAATGTTTTTTCGGTATTGTTTTTTTATTAAACGTGGAATGATAGGGTAGGTTCGGTGTTTCCATATGGTCCAATGTTAAATTACGGCATGCTAGCAGTCATCTTGGATAAATAACTAATAATAGCGACATGTGTTTTTCAAAATCTTCAAAAAATTAAGCATTTCGATCTTATCTGGTTATCTAATTATTCTGTGATAAGTTTTTATTTCTTTAATGGCTGTGGTTTGAAAGTTGTAGGACATGGATGTAATAGTACCAAGAGCTAGCCTTTTGCTTTTATAAAAGTTGTCATTTCGTGTCTATAACCAATTTCCTGCTGATTAAAAAGTAAACAATACGAAAAAAACTGAAGTTGCATGAAAACAGTAAATTTTGTTATGCGTTACACATGTTTCAAGGAGTAACCTCTCTTCAGCAGCATTAAAATAAACAATATGGAAAGCCATAATCCAAAAGTAGTACAAATAGAAGTACTCATTTCCAAAAATATCAAAATAGGAAGCCAAATCCAGTACCAAGGACATCTACCGAGTGCCATACACGTAATAAAGCCTCAGTATTTATAAGTGGTTCCAAAATAATATATGAAGTATTTTCGACTCGGAAAGACATCCAACAAAAAACGGACGTTAAACACATATTCATGATTAATCCATGTATCCAGGAATCCGTATGCCGCTGTTGTCAATTTTATAACTACCTATGCAGTCGGTTTATTTACAGCATGATTAAAGGTATTTTCCAAGGGGAAATACCTTTCTTGTTTTTGTAAAATCAGATAGTTTTCTTCTTTTTAAAGCGGTGGCTTAATGGAAAGAGATACAGCGATGAAATTTGGCAGAGTTGTTGATCGTTGGTGATAGATGTGTTTTTATCTGTCTTGGATCACCATGTTATGTTGGGAGGGAGGTATTTGTGGAAACACCCCTATATATATATATAATTTGTTTTTGTAAAATAATTCGTAAAGCGTAAGAGATGAGTAAAGAAGTGTAATGGACAAAAAATTCTTTGGGTGTTGGTGGATATTTAGGACATAAAGTGTTAATCCTCAAATGAACCATTTTTTAAGTTTTCTTAAATTTAATGTTAGCTTTAATATGTAAATAGAATTAGAAATGTCTGATTCATAAGTTATTTTTATCAATTCTGTAATTCTGTAATAGTAGCAGTATCATATTTGTCATGATCACACTACTTGATATTTTTGTTACTACTAAGTATATGTACATGTATTTTAATTGGCTGTCAATTCTAATTATTAACAAATTTATATTTATATTATATACTTTGTGAAATGTTTATCATAGGGGATAGATAATTAGATGACATTTTAATAAAATGTTTCAGCAATCTTATCTAAATATGTAACATAATCACTAACAAAGCAAAATTAGGAATTTTAGTACGAAATAAAGGGGTATGCTACGCCGAGCGCAGCATGAAACGAAAGCACCATGTCGACCACTGCAATTTTGAACACGTGTAATTTAAATGAGTGTGGACATACTAAACAGCTTGACACAATAATTAGATGGACATAATAAAGGGCTTGACCCAGTAATTTGCTGGACACAAACTATTGAAAATAAAAATTAAATTAACCCTTTTGATTCCTTATATAGATCAGAAATTATAAGAGGTATGTCGAAGTAGGCATCTTAAAACTTACTATAAAAGGAATCCGGAGATACCAATCCCATTATAGTCCAATATTTTTTTTTAAATATTTTCAAAAAAAACTATTTTGAACCCTTTGCCCCTTAACAGTGCGGAAAGGGAGCTATGGTAAATCTTTTGTCATACAACCAAAAGCTTACAACAAGAGGAATCCAAAGAAAAAATCTCATTGAAATGTGATCAAAATAAAAATTTCACATATTGATTTAGGTAGTCTGCAAATTTTCAATTTGGCCACATTCGGCCCTCATATTTGGGAAAAAAAACAAGTTACCAAAAACCTAGAATTGTTGAGTGCTGTCTTAATTTTTCATAGGGAGTCCAATGCAATGGAAACCACATCAGAATTAGACAAAAAATACAAACATTTTTTTTAGATTTGCCCAAATTTATCTCGAGAACTGTACATACTACGTTAAAGATTCTAGGGTCGATTATGTAAAAAAAACAATTTTTCTCCTTTTTTGGCCCTTTACTGTAAAACGGGCGGGGCCAAAAATCTATAATCGAAATCTTAGTTTACGCATGTTCCAAGAAACATCATACTAAAATTTGATAATAATCCGTCTTCTAGAACCAATGCTGCCCAAAAACGCCAACACCAACGCCGACACGACCGCAAAAAAAAAGAGAATTTAAATATTACTTTCTTTTGATACTTGATACCATTTATCAGCCTTGTCAGGTTTTGATAAGACTGACCCTGTGAATCCGATCTGTTTTTAGAAACAGAATTGTCTTAGAAGTTGTAATCAGCTCTACAGCTGTTACAGATAGCTAATTAGATGTGACAAAGAAAACGTGTATCTCTTTTCATTTCTTACTTTGGGTCCAAAATAATAAGACCAACTGTATGGGTTGATAGACCAAAAACACATTTTTTGTGAATGATGTAGGTGTTATATTAATAGCTTTCTTTGCAGATAAAGAGGACTTTCCATTAAAAAAAGTATTAAGTAGGACTTCACCTTTGAATGAGGTTAATAAAAAAAAAAGAATAAGCCAGTTTGTTAGGACAATCAATAATGAGAACATAATGACGCAACTTTGGAAAATTCCTATCAATTGTTCTTGGAACAATTGACATCCTAGTTCATTTTTGAAGTCTTAAGTGAAATACCTGTATATCTACAATGGGTCGTCGTAATCGGTAAGGCCTACTTTTTCTAATGAAGTCGACATAGCTGAGGTCGTCTACCATCCGAATTGCAAGTGCACTAACATGTATTTCCATGCTGAAATATTCTGTCATTTTCCCGATGTATTCCTCTTTTCCCACTTTGATGTCAAATGCTTTCTCTAAAGCAAATATAAATAGTCCAACAATATATATCTTTAAATCACGGAGTTACTGTTAATTTTTACATAGTACCATTGGCGTCTCTTCAGTAGAGATGGAATATTTTCAAGAACAAAAAAAAAAATAATAATAAAAATCATACTTTCTTACAATCACGTGTATAGTAATAATCATACTTTCATACAATCATGTGTATAGAAGGCATTTTGCAAATGCTTTATTTCGGTAATTAAAGGTATTTTCCAAGGGGAAATACCTTTCTTGTTTTGTAAAATCAGATAGTTTTCTTCTTTTTAAAGCGGTGGCTTAATGGAAAGAGGTACAGCGATGAAATTTGACAGAGTTGTTGATCGTTGTTGATAGATGTGTTTTTAACCGTCTTGGATCACCACGTTGTGTTGGGAGGGAGTTATTTGTGGAAACACCCCTATATATATATATATA